>JAOEJI010625154.1:0-15034 GCA_025448255.1 Umimayanthus chanpuru
GGTGGAGAAAGATGGTGTATAGTGGATCCCGTTGCTTCCAAGACAATGCGAATATCTGGGCTAAAACAAAGAGAGCATCCAGAAAATGTGACAATATCGACCCAGACCGGTCATAGCTTGTCTGCCAAGAGTGTGGACGAGTATGTTTGTCAAATGCAGTCCTAACCAGTCATCGGCGTAGCCATGTCGAAAGACCACTAGCCAACCATGAGGCATTCCTTGGCATCAATCATTTGACATGTGAAGAGTGCGGAAAAGTGTGCAAAGGTCGATCTAGCCTAGCAAGACACCTTAAGATACACCAGGCCCCCGGCTCTGAACAAAACACAAGGGAATAGCACAACCGAAACATTTTGTTTCTGTGTCTGTGGAAAAGTATGCAAGTCACTTGCTGGTTTCAAAAGTCACTGCTGGTCCCTTGACCGACAATAACATTCCAAAGTCAGCGATGGTCATGCTCGTCTAACGAGTAGACAGCCATCATGTATGTATGTATGTATGTATGTATGTATGTATGTATGTATGTATGTATGTATGTATGTATGTGTGTGTGTATGTATGTATGTATGTATGTGTGTATGTATGTACGTATGTGTGTGTATGTATGTGTATATATATATGTGTGTGTGGGTAGGGTAGGGTAGAGCTAACTGAATACAAAGACCGCCACTGGTTGTCACATACCCCACTGTTGTCATTGTAACAAATGCCCACCACATTCCTACGCCAGTTCCTTTGTAGAACTGTCGGGGAAACTCTTCTGTGTTCTTTTTATGATCCTACAAGCAGCACGTATTATGGATTAATAATAATAATAACAATAATAATAATAATAACAATAATAATAATAACAATAATAATAACAATTAGCTAACGATTTTCTGTACTGCTAATCACTTTCTTACCAAGAGCCACATCACGATTCCCGCCAAAGCTGTCGTAACTATGAAGAGGATGAGAAGCGGCCACGAATTTTGTATGAGTCTAATATGTTTTGGAGCGTCATGGTGGTCTAGCTTGGCGTGGACAATGGCTGGTCCAGGCGAGCGATACAGCGGAAAGAAGCGTCTCTGGTACTGGGTCTCTTCCTTGGTGTGGGCAACAACCGGAAAATACAGAGCTGGACCCACGTTTCTGTCCTTTCGGATCATAATCTCCAAATCTGCCGAGCTGTTTACGTGTAGAGGTTTTTCCACTATGTTAATTGAATGACAACAAAATCTTTTTGCTGTCGCCAAATTCAGCGCCAAACTGCCCTCCATTGCCCCAGTAGATTTGTTGGTGACTGCAACCGGTGGAAATTCGTGCCAATGAAGAGTGAGGTTGTCAGTTGACGATGGACATGCTCTTTGCCGGATTTTCAGTTGCGGTGAGTCGTCTGGAGTTGCAGGATTGGTGGCATTTTCAACAGAATTTGAGGCAAAGTTGATGGTAATTCTCGTCAACACACATACTACCAAAGTCAGAGGGCTCATTGCTGTAAAACAAAACAGTTGGTCAAAAAACCAAACGTTCGTATAGCAGCTGGTGGGCTACAAACTCTTCTTTTTTCCTTCTAGTGCCTGGTTATAAACTTGTTTGCTGCTAGCGGAAAAAATGCATCGTTACGTAAGACCTATCAAGTCAGATGAGCCACAAAACTTCCCGGATAGATGAGGGTTTGTGACTAGTATCGAGTAGAATCCGTTTCCTGCTCCAATCGTTCTCCTCGTTTCCTCTGCTACAGTGCCTGCAGGTTATAAAATTGTTTGCTGTTAATAAAAATATATATATATCGTTGGCATAGACGTATTAAGTCAGATAAACCATCGCAAAGTTCCAAAATGGACAAGCGTTTTTATCAGTATCGATTAGAATACTTATAAAAACACACAATTCTAGATGATCAGGTATTCCCAAACTAACAATAAACACTTTGATATTCTGCAACACTTGAAGACAAGTTAGATTGTAAAACTGTGCTTAAAAATTTAAAGGAATCTGTCTCTATTATGAAGCAAACATTACTTGTGAGGTTAAATAAATAAAATAATCTGCCTGCGTTCTGTTAGTTGTCGACTGCAAAACAACATTAATAATATATTTCGAAAACTGACATCGATAAATATCTTTATTAAAGTTGTTTAAGTTTTAAAATCCTTATTACTGTTTGTTCTCCTTCTCTAGGACGTCTTTTAAGTTATAAATAAACTATGCTTGCTTGAATACGGGCTTGAGTATACTCCCCCGTCAGACTATTCATCAGTCACTGACGATTCGTTCGGTATCGCAGTTGTTGTTTTTGTCTCCTTAAACAAGAACAAGAATAGTGAAAACTGAATAGCGCTGTAGAAGTTTGTTTTAAAACATAAAAGTGTATTGAACAGCAAGTCGTTTAAGAAATATGATTTTTATGTAAATGTTTTTGGATATTGCCTGCTACAGCATGCAATATAATGACTTGGTAAATCTTGCTGACAGCATGTTTAGATATTTATTTGCTTAGTTGTTTGATAGTTCTCATCAACGAATGCAAGCATCAAACGAGTTTGAGGCGGAGCTTCAGAAAGCAGGTGAAAACTAATAGAAAACTAGTAGAAAACTCGCACAAAAATGTCTTAAACTTTTTGTTCCTAAGGGGAAAGTTAACACAGCGTGTTTTGTATCTCTTGACGTGCAGAGAAAACTGGTACAATTTGTGTTTTAAAGTATAAAAAAGTTAAAAACGTAATGGAAACAACTTTTAGGTGGCATTTAAATTCGTGTTACCAATCCCAAACAGCCGTTGGATGTCGTGCGGTAATTGCTAACACACAGCAGTTACTAAACGGGAAGACTGCAGGACAATATTCGTTGAAATAATTGATTGAAATCCATTAAGAACTTTTTATAATAATAATAATAATAATAATAATAATATTAATAATAATAATAATAATATTTAATGTTTGTGTTGCGCATTTTCCATGTGAATATGTTTACAGGTGTTTAACAATCCTTAAACTCTAAATGGGGTATAAGTAACATTAAATTTATAACTCTAACTATACAGAATGGTTCTTAGTTAATATAAATAACTTTGATTAGGAGTTTCTAAAATATGGATTATTAGTAAAAACTAATATTTGATTTATGAGGGTAACAGACTTTATTGTAATGGTAGTGTACCTAGTTGAAGTATTTTGATATATATGAAATTAGTTTTCACGTTTAGTTTTGCCCTCGTGTTTTGTGTCTGCTGCATCTACGGTTAGCCAAACCGCCTCGCCTAACAGAGATAAGGACGTAGATCATCTCCTCCCTGCTTTATTTGCCCCTTACATCAGATATGAGAGTGTTGTTCAAGGTTACTTTCATCTTGGCCCGAACTACCACCATACTGGCTTCACACTGAACTAAAGCTATTTCCCAGCGGAAAAGACCAATGCAAGGATTCCGTCGCCATCTTCATTAGGGGTGCAGTCGAGGCAAAATTTACTGCATATGTATGGGAAATTTTTCAATTTTGAAATCAAAATTTTAAAACTCCATACAAATCCTTGAATCCAAACTTAAGCATTTGCATGGAGTTTTGAATTTTGGTTACGAAAATTATAGCCTTGAACTATTCTTCTTGTTTTGAAGATATAACTTTCTTATCAGCAACTTTAAAAAAACAACTTTTTTTGTCAAAATCCGATGTATAATAGCTGAGTTACAAAGGGTTGAAAGTTGAACAATCTCCCATACATTTACAATAAATGCCCCCAGTCCAGCCAGTCCAAGATGGCGACAGAAACCGTGCAGTGGTCTATCATGTCTACAGGATTGGCCGAAAAAAGGGTTTTCGCCAGAAAGATTTCATATTACTCGAACTGATTGGTAGACACAACTTTCGATAAGGAAAGTAACCCGGGCGACAAAGCTGCATTAAAAATGAACTATATCTGTGAATTACCGTGTCATCTCTTGTGGTTCTTACAACAACAGATACCATATCAAGTTCGGGAAGGATACAAGCAAACCGTAGACAATTGGAAGACTTTACTGAATTGAGAACCTCACCGTCTGAATTGGATCTGTACGACCTGTCACCTACCTACTTTACGACAGGTTTACCGTTCGCATCTTTGTCTCATAAACTGACTGTTGATTTCTTGGTAGAAGACTCAATGCTTCAGTGTCACAGTAGTGAATGTTTGCTGGTTTCAAAGTAGGGCCACTTAAAAAATATGCCGGTTAATCATCAGCGCGAGCATTGATTTTTCCCAGCTCATTGACTTTTTTAAAATTTTTGGAATAAAGTAAATGTATGACTCACAAAATCTCGAATAGTTTATTGCCGAAAAAGAAACATTGAAAAACTTTTTCGATAATTTTCGATGATATTTATCTTCCTTTTTTCAATTTTGGCAAGCGCTGTTTATATGATGATATAAGAACTCGTTATGCACGAGCTGATTGGGTCATTTTTGAATAATTGCGTTACGCCTGTATCAGACTTTAAAAAAAAGGCGGCCTCCCTCACTGAATTTCAGAAGGTTTCTGACGACAACCAGAACATTCTTTTAAATGGCTTTAAGTGAAGTTTAATTTATTTTCCATAAATTTGTTTGCAATCTTTACTTAATCTTTTCTGAAAATGAGAAGTATAGTGAAAACTGAACCCAAATTGCAAAAATGAGGGTGTTAAAACAAACATGGAACTGTGTCAGCTTAATATGATTTTCGTGTTGAAATGTTATCCAGTCTTTCAAGGCTGGAGCAACAATGCCTACGTTCCTTGAATTGGTCGTGAGATATTGATAAAGATATAGGATTATAGGTATAGATATAGATATAGATACAAATATAGATATAGACATAGACATAGACATAGACATAGATAGATAGATAGATAGATAGATAGATAGATAGATAGATAGATAGATAGATAGACACACTCAGATAGATAGATTAATTTTTTTGAATCTGTGGAACCTAAATATCATTAAATGTTAAATGTTCAGTGTTAAAACTAACTTAAAACGGCCCCCAAATCCAAAGTTTTCCTTTAACCATTATGATTTTCTCCAAACTTTCGCGATTGTATCTCATGTTTTATTTGTTATTGCGGTAAACCGGCAACACGCGCGCTGTATTACATGTTTCCACGATTGTTCAGTGCACGCGTGTTGTGTGCAATTTTCAGAAACAACACGCGTGGTGTGTGTCACTGTAACACAACGCCGCGTGTATTGCGTCGCGTATTACTTTTTGCGGTAAAGACGTGTTCTCGACTGAAATCATGCAAAACAATTAGTAAATTTCTACTAGCCAGATTTTGAACAAACTTAAAAAAAGTGATATGTTAGTGTTGTTTTGAATCTTCTATGTTGCCATGGAAACAGTCGAAATATTTACAAAAACGCAACAAACTAAACTACTGTTATTGTGTGCTGCTTTCATCGGTGTTACATTGCTGTTAACCTTTGACATAATGACCCTGTGAATGATAACTACTCAGAAACCGTCCAAACTGTGCTCAGCTGCCTTAACTGAGATTGATGTTATAATTGGGAATGGAGATATTGAACGGGAATTCGGGTTGTTAAACATGATTAATATTTGAGCCTAACTTAAGGCGCTGTCACACGATGAAACGATTGCATGCAACGCTGCGTGCAAACGTTGCAATCAGTGTGATAGCCATTTGCAACGATGCATGCAACGTTGCAGAAGTAGGGTCGATTTCCTGCTTTTGGAACGTTGCAGGAAACGTTGCATGCAACACCTGCAAAGCCTGTCACACGAAACAATTTTGTCGTTGCGTGCAACGTTGCATGCAATGTTCCATCGTGTGACAGCGCTTTTAAGCCTGGTTCACACTCGTGAAATAAGAATAAGCGCAAGAACAAGCACAAGCGCAGGAAAATACCAGTGTGAACATGCATGAAATACGCACAAGCGCAAGAACAAGAAAAAAAATTTTCCTTCTTCTTGTCCTTGTGCTTATCCATTATCAAGTTTTTGCTTGTTTCGCCAGTGTGAACATGCATGAAATAAGCACAAGCGCAAGAACAAGAAAAAGAAGCATTTTCCTTCAGTTTTTCTTGTGCTCATCGTGCTTTTCCTTATCTTGCTTGTTTCTCCAGTGTGAACATCCGTGAAACAAGCATAAACAACTGTGTTGTCGTCATCGGTCCACTTTGCGCGTGCGTATTTTCTGTTTTCTTGAGCTTGTCTCACGTGTGTGAACATCCCTCCTTTATGCTTGTTCTTGTGCTTATCTCACAGATGTGAACCAGACTTTACGCGCCTCTATCGTATCAAACTCGGAGCGTGAACGTGCAATGGAAGCACAATGTCTAAATAAAAGCACAGCGTCCCAATTGTGAGCCTATGGAACCGTATAAGCACGGTCCAATAATAATAATAATAATAATAATAATAACATAAACAACAACAATAATAATAATAACAATAACAATAATAATAATAATAATAACAATAATAATAATAATAAGGTTGACTGACTTTGATAGCGCAATTTTCCTAGAGAAGGCACTTATCGTAGAACCCAATTGCAACTACTTGGTTAATATTTTGTTTCCACAAAACCAAGGGTTGAAGAAGATAGCATGTTTACCTTTCTATATTGAGGAATTGACTCACTAGCGCTAAATTTCGTGTGACCATCAATTTGACTCAATAATAGATGCGCCCACGTCTTGTGAGCCCACATACATTGCTGCCGAAAACGCAATGTATAATCTCTACCGTGTTTTTAGCGTGCTACCGCGCCAAACAGAATTGACTTCCGTACAGTGAACTAAACTGCTGACCGTGGTGAACAACCCTCTTCTTTAGTTTCACGTGTTTATGTTGATTCCTTAGTCTTTCTCTAAACAAATGCCAGCAGTTTTTGGATTAGCTTTTTAAAAACGACAAAAACCTAATACATATATTTTAAAAGAACGATTTGATCGTTTTTGAAGATTGTCAAAATTTAACATAATTACCAAGTCATACGTTACAAACAATATTCTATAACAACTCAATCAATCAGGTTCTACCATTTGAATCAGGACGCAGCGATATAGCCTGATTTCTACACATCGGTGTACTCTAAGAAGTACTTGAAAATGTTGCGAATATGCGGCATATGATAATTTCTTTGTATTCGTTATCCATTTGGTAAAGGTGTGTCGAAAGTTCTCTACTGAAACTTTTTTGAGAAAGTATATCCTGGGCGGTACACCAAGTCTGTTTGTTGTTCATTTTCGGTTCCACTGTTCAGTTCGCACACTCCCTCACTTGAGAGGTAATTAAATGACAAACACATAGAATTTGAAGTACACCTTTGGGCGCAGAAGATTTCTTTGCTGGTGTAAAATATTTCCATCGTCTTTCCAAGAAGAACGTGGTTTGAGGTGATTCGGTAGAGGGAGCTGCGAGTTGTCTGTGGCGCGAGAGAGGTTGACAATTCCACCGACATCATCAGTGAAACGACGAGAAGGAATCGCATCTGTTTTGGTTTTCCCCTCCAAATCCCCTCCATTTCGGATCTTCGAGGATTTTGTAAATTTTGTAAGATCCTTTCGGTACCAGTTTTCCTTTTAAGGAAACACAGTGAATGACGAGCGAAAAGAGATTTTTTGCCAATATTGAAGATTTACACGCGCGGGCGGAATACGTTTTCGAATTTATGATATTCTCCCCGGTTTTTCGAGAACTATCGTTGCTACGCAACAGAGTTAGATTTTATGTTTCACCCGCTTTACACTAGTTGGAATACTTTTCCAAAAACATGGGATATTATTTTTTTCTGAACCCTAAATTTTTAAATTCAGCTACGAAAGTTTAAGATGGACTTAAGACTGATTTAATTTAGTATTTGAAACATTTTTGCAACAAAGGATCTATTTTGACTTGGTAACCATCAAGCGTAGCAACACTGACAATAATATGCTTAAAATGTTCGTTTAAAGAGACTCTACACTTTAAACTTTGTATCAACTCTGACTTTGTATTAGGAAGTATTTTACATTAAATTTTACAGCTTTCCAAGCTAATGCTCTGCTTTTCTTTGGTTTGGTTTGAGGAAAGCCATAATTGCTATCAAAAAGTTTAATATTTATCAATTCTAGAGGTGCAGAAGAATAAGATGAGAAAACGTAACTGTATAAATAAACACATTTGTGCCAGAGTATCAAAGTAATGTTTATTTGACGCGTTCACTATTTATCCTTCTTTGAATAAAACACAGGCAATTTAACTGCTCGTTAAATATCTTGTACAAACACTTGAATCGCGAAAATCAATTTAACGAGATGGGAAGATGAAGATTGTTAATTTCAAATCGGCACGAAACTAATGCAAAAAGCATGAAATATTTCTCTGATTAATTTATTGAGCTCAGGCTTTATTGTAACTTATAACAGAAGAAAGAAAAAGACTTTGTTTTTTAGTTTGTTTTTCAAAGCCTCCCGAGTTTTACAGCTGCAAGCTCCTTGAGAGGCAGACAAAGCGAAGTTGAGCCAGCTGCGTTTGTGTTGGCTTCACACTGGAGGCGAGCCCGCCCACCCACGCTAACTAGACGGAAAGCACAATACAGTGAGGCTCTATTGCTGCGATAGCGCTACGCAAGAAAATTATTATTGAAAACTTATAGTTTAATTTATATTTTGGTTGTTGCCCGATACAGTAAAAAAAAACCACGTAAAAGAACACGCGATTTTCGGTTCAGGTTAGGGAACTTTCTGCGAAATCACTTGTAATCAGCCTGAAGATGCTCTTAAGGTATTCTTAATTGAAAATTATATACTAGTTACTACATTTACAACTAACAGATGAAATTAAAGTGCAGTCACAATGTTTTGTTTAAATGAATGGATGACATAAGCCTTAACTTTCCCTGCCGTGAAATTCTTTGTGTGCAATGGTCCAGAACATATATTTTGATGTACCCTGGTAGGCTTTTTGATCTAACAGGCACCCATTTTTAAATAAGAACATTTTTTTCATTTTACAGGCTGAATTAGTTCTTGTAAAATATGGTACTTTGTTGATCAAATTTTCAGCCTGAGTGTTCTTAATCCACTTGGATTTTTTTATGTGGGCTTTTACTGTATGTGAATTATACATCCTAGGCAATCTCGTTTGGCTCATTAATTTAAGAACCTGAAGAAAATAGAAAAAAAGAAACCAAACAAAGAATCTTGATGTATTATGTTCAGCGCAAACTTCCAAATAACAGCAGGAACCACGCACTGACAAAAGTAAATGCATTCAAAGATATGTACAAAACTATAGTATTTTACATATGAGAGCAAGTTGGCCCATGTTGACACTCTTATACCAGAAACGTACCATATATGGAAGTTGCTTAGCGAGATGATCAACTTTTGCCAAGTATATGATGTAGATGTAGTAGTTCTGAGGATATATAGAAACAATATAAGTAAACTGTCTTTAAAAGCTTACATATACTAAGTAAATTTGAATGAACTATAAAAAGAGTTTAAGAAGACTGAGGAGGTGTCAAGACATGCTCAAAAAAACAAAAAAATCACCTCTTGAAGTTGGTTTATGTTGAAGGGCAAGCAAAATGATAGTTTTGTATCAGTATATTGATCCCAGTTGAAGTGTCTACGGTGATCTGGCGCGGTATATTGGCCGACTGATGTTATTGTAAGAAATGAAATGTTGTTACCTATAACAATATCGACATTTGCAATTTAGTTCAGTAAGAATCGCAGAACTGTACAGCAAGAACTCTACCGGCTTCACCTTGCAGCCATTAGCTAACATATTTCACAATGTCCAAACCTAAAAAGAGACAAACTACTAACACTACAGTGGCTAGATAAGACCAAAATGTCCAAAATATTCATACACTCTTTTTTTTTTATAAGATTAAGAACCTTTTCTATAAGAACATGAGACTGAAAAATGTCCAAAATTAAAGAACATACTAAGAACATACTGAGGTTGAGGAAAGGCGAAGAACTTTTATTTTGGATACTGCACAAGATCATGGGAATAATTTTTTTTCTCTGCTAATGTTCATCGATGCAACATCGCCTTTAGTGTTGTGCATGTACAACTTTGTTTTAAATCTTTTTTGTTTATTATTATATTTACTTTTTGCCGACCAGGGTAGCGCTTAATTCAATAAAGCGTATTTGTGATTCCGGTTGGTTTGTACGAATGGAAAATAACACCTGCACACCCAGTGCTAACAATTATGATGTTTAAGAACACTTTAAGAACATTTGAGGCTGAAATCCTCAAAATATTTAAGAACATTCAGCCTCAGCCCTAAAATTAGACGTTCTTATAAAAAGGGTGTAGATGGGTAAAGACTAATAAACAAGGAGAATTACGTAATTCACAGCTCTGTTTTCAAAACGCGTGTTTTAAATATTCAGGGATTTGAAACTGCTTTCTCCGCCCTCACCCTCTAATTTGTGCGTTAGAAGTATCCAAACTATTAGTCTTATTATTATTATTATTATTGTTATTGATATTATTATTATTATTGTTATTACTATTGTTATTGTTATTGTTGTCATTGCGAAATAAGAACTAGCAGCAGTAGCTGACCCGAGGCTCGTTTAACCTTTATATGCAGCTAGTGTTTTTAGCAAGTTCGACATCTGCAGAAATCAAATGGCAGTGAGAAGCGTGAATACCGCAACTAAAAGGTAACTATGGAGACTGTAAACTTTTTATTGGGTAACTTTTTGTCTTCAGTTGAATCAGCCAACCAGTACTAATGGTTATGCAGCCACACTTAGAAATATTTTGATGATGATTTGCACTAGAGATAAACTGGAATCCTCTCACGAAAACAAAACTAGAGAATACGGTTGGAACAACTCATAAAATAACCTAATTTGAACAAAAACAACATCGTTCCTGTCGCCAATGAACAAGTTGGCACCGATCCACAAGCCCATCCCGCTGCACAACATGTCAGCAACCCACCTATTGTCATTGAGTACTGCATCTACCGGAAACTAGCGTTTCTTAATCCAACCAAAGCCTCGTGGTCAGGCAATTTACCAGCTTGGTTGTTGAAAGAGAATGCCGATCTTTTGGCTCCTGTTTTCACAGACATTTCAACTGCTCCTTCTCTGAGGCGCGGCTGCCGCAGTCATGGAAACACGCCGATATCACCCGAATATTTAAGTCTTGACAGTACACATTGAGCTCAACCTCCGCTCTCGCCCAATATAGCTGTCTTGATTTAAATATTTTGTCACATTTGCCGCGTCTGAATATCCAACAAGTTTATATTGTTGGAGGGATATGATTTTATCTGGTTACAAAAAGTATTAAGTGTACGTCCTCCTGAAGTATAGCCTAACATTATCATTATCATTATCATAATTAATATTATTATATTAATAATTAATATTAGTAATACTATTATAATTATTGCTATTATTGTATAACACTATAATAACTCAAACTGTAGCATGATATGGCGATGAGTTGCAACTCCATCTTATGTAACTATGTTTAAGAATACAGCATGACGCGATCTAAAGATTTAACGTCTCTTGCGGAAATGGCTGTTATAAGTATTATCATTATTGTTGTTGTCAGGAGTCCATTACTACTGTTGTTGTTATTGTTATTATATTATCATCATTTTTATAATTATTACTATTATTACTATTATTTTATTATTATTATTATTATTGTTACTATTATTATTATTATTATTATTGTTACTATTATTACGCCATAACCCGTATTACTTAATTTTTATAGATTGCCCTTTATATTATTATATTTTTTAGATTATTCGCCTGCCCTCAGTACTAGTTTTTTTATAATTTCAAATTTTATCGCTATTTTAGTCATTAATCAAAAAAAAGGACAAATCAGTGTTTCTAGTAAACTTTTAAATATTGTAATTAGCTTCTTTTTTAAATAATTTGATTGTAAATATTTTATATAGATAAGAATGAAATATAGTTATTGTTACATTTAAAAAACTATTATTATTATTATTGTTGTTATTATTATTATTATTACTATTATTATTATTATTATTATTATTATTATATTAGTAAATCAACTACTATAAGCTAAGGGAACATATGCCATTTCTTGGGGATTTGTAAAATTGGAGGCGTTGGCAAGAGAAAAACGAGACAACCAAACACAACCGGTTGTTCGTTGCTTCATTTGTTGAAATACGTCCAGTACTCAACCGAACATTAACGATTGGGTTTGCACACCGGAATCTCCGTGTTTTGGACTCATCCATGGGGAGATACAGGCCTTGATAACTGTTTACAAATAAATGAAGGTTCCAAAATTACGTGAGTGAAGAAGTAATTATTAAAGAGTGTACTGATCCATTGGTTTGGACATCAGAGTATTTTGCCAATGTTTGCTTGTTCATAAGAGTAGTATAGCTATGATAATGTTATATGGGACAATAGTGTTATGCGATAGTTATGGTATATTTGAAAATAATGTCATTATGTCTGAGTGATATGAGATAACCTTGAATGTGGTAATAATGCTGGCCATTTCTAAATAACGGACGGGGATAACTGGCAATTTGTTTGCAGCGAGCACGATCTTGTTTTCTTTGACATTAAAGGTTTTTTCACATTTACTGAATCAATACATATGTGTTGACATAACCTAGAACCTGTCTCCTATAATAGGCGGGAATGATATACATGAATAACAAAATATATTCTAGTCAGCTCAGAACTATACAGCAAAATGAAAGTTTCGCAGTTTTTTACTTTTCTCCTGCTGTGTCGGATCTCAATCTGTCTTGCAGGTGAGAGTTTTATATATTTACAAATCTAACCAAAGCAGTTTAAATATAGCGAAGAATAGTCCTCAGCAAATATACACCAGAGCCACACAAATCGAGCCACTGTTCACTTGTAACACCAAGATATAACTGAGAGTTCGTCTACTACACAAATACCCATGTAAGGCAGCACAAGAAACGATTGACACCAAGCACTATTCTTAATATTAACAAAAAAATATTCGATTTTGTCGTTTGATAGCACAACTTTAATAAGTACAATCTATTTTTCTCGTGATCAATGATTATATTTTCAGCTATGGTAAACCATACGTTTTTATCAATTTGGTTAACCTGCGTTTGCTAAAAATAATTTTTAATCAACAAGGGTTGATACGGTATATTTTTCGCCCAAAAGGTTTGGTGCGGTTAGCTGACGTTTCGAGCGTTAGTCTTTCGTCAGAGCAGACGGCTCGAAACGTTAGCTATACACCAAACCCTACGGGTGAAAACATACCATATCCCCAACTTCTGTTTACTCGCCAACGCAGCATAAACAGGTTTTTTTCAAAACTACACTTCCATTGTTTCTGTTAAGTTTCGGTTAATGGATAAAATTTACAGTTGCATTTTGGTTCTACTGGTGAAATCGTGAAGCGTGTAGTTTTTCAGGGGCATCGGGTGGCCTTTTTTTTTCTAAACAATAAAGCTACTAAAATGGGACATCTTCAAGGGACTTGGAATCCTTTCGTCACACTAACACATGCCACGTTAAAAATATTTTGTGGCAGTTTGTGATTCTTCCATTGCATTTAGTATTTTGTTTCGAAGTGAGAGCTTTGTGACGTCCAGATGGTCGAAACCGTTTTTGTCTTATAAATGGAAAGTTTTAACAACTTTTGCTCGCATTTAATACTGACTATTTTTCACATTTAAAAACAAATAGTATTGTTTAATACATACTAAGGTGGTACCATTTGTGTATCAGTGATAGCTAGTGTTTATCGATGTGTTTTCAGACAAATATTTTAACTGAAACTGAAACAAAACAAACCCAAACTGTTAAGATATATTTTTTGGTTAAAATGCTTCCACATTATTTTGTATCATTAATCCAGCGAAAGAAAATTTGGATAGATATAAGAATTGAAAAATAAGCTGCATGATGAGTCTTTAAAAATGCTCTTTTTAATTCTTTTTGCTCACCAGCGCGTTCACAAGGCCTGCGTTCATGGAGGGCGCTCACTTCTGATGAAAATTCACCAAATCCTTGTGAGGTGTGTTTCCAGCCTCAATATTCTATTCTATTCTATTCTATTCTATTCTATTCTATTCTATTCCCTTCTCTTCTCTTCTCTTCTCTTTTCTTCTATTCTCTTCTATTCTCTTCTATTCTTTTCTATTCTCTTCTATTCTCTTCTATTCTCTTCTATTCTTTTCTCTTCTCTTCTTTTCTCTTCTCTTCTCTTCTTTTCTGTTTTATTCTATTCTTTTCTATTCTATTCTATTCCATTCTATTCTATTCTATTCTATTCCACTCTATTCCACTCTATTCTATTATATTTCACTCTATTCCATTCCATTTCCATTCCACTTCCATTCCATTTCATTTCCATTCCATTCTATTTTATTTTATTTTATTCAGTTATTCTATTCCATTCTATTCCACTCCATTCTATTCTATTCCATTCCATTCCATTCTATTCCATTCTGTTCTATTCCATTCCATATTATTCTATTCAATTTTATTCTATTCTGTTCAATTCTTTTCTGTTCTACTTTATTATGTTCTACTCTACTTTACTTTACTCTACCCTACCCTACTCTACTCTATTCTACTTTACTTTACTTTACTTTACCCTACTTTAGTTCATTTTATGTTATTGCTTGGGTAGATGCTAATAAGCACAGTTGCTGTTCCTGTTTCCCAGGACGTGAGGTGTGAAAAAGGTTATGTGTGCCAGGCGGAGTATCGGACCACAATCCCTTGCAAGAGTTACCCCTGCATCCAAGAGACTCACTCCAATTGCGTCAAAGGTGAGACGTGTCTTGTTACAGTTACAGCCACACCTAAAAAATCTTAGAGGTTATTTTTGAATAATTTCAAACAATCAGCTTTGCACATTACAACTGACTGTTTCTTTCCGCACCAGATCCCGAGTACTTCTTTACCCCTGCTCGGCAGTTACTGGTGGGATACTGGGGACAGAACGCCGCCGGGCCAACCTTTGGGAGGGCAAACTATGAGAAGGGAATCAAACACTTCTGTGAGAACTACAAGTTCGACATCATTGTCGTGGCATT
>JAOEJI010626265.1:0-15033 GCA_025448255.1 Umimayanthus chanpuru
GCGTTTTTAGCTGAGCTAGTTGGAGTGCTTCTGTGTATGACTCGGCCGTTGGGAAGATGATCTTGAGTGCCCTTTTTGGAGCGTTTCAACTGCATCAGATAGAGATTCTGGAATAGAATAAAAAGGAACTAAAATAGATATTTAAAATGTTGTGTGTGCAAAATAGAACTACGTGTATCAACACCGTGGGTTTCCTTTGAAGGTACACCCGCTTTTGGTATTTGACGATCTAAAAGTCACTTTCATAAATTCTTCTGCAAGATCCTTTCATGTTTCTAATACGTAATGTTAAGTGTTATATATAGTATTCTTCATGTAGTTTAAGAAGGTAATGCACAACCATGCACCTTTTTTTCTCTCTTCCTGTTAGGCTTGACATCCCTAACACCGTGTGCTGGGCCAGCATTACAAGGAGAACAGGAGGACTGTACAACGTCAAATTCAAGGAAAGAAAGCATTTCAAACAACGAACAGGTTGCACACACGTTGGAAACAGTAAAATCTTCTGTGTCCGAAACTGCACCACTGAAAAGCAAGAAAAACGTTGTAACCGTCAGCAGAAGCGATTCGCCGAAGAATCCGTGTTTAAAGCAAAGCAAACGAGCGGTCTCTTGTGATGCACTGAACGTTGTTCCAACTTCCTCTACTGAGAAATCACATCCTAAAGTAGACATCGTAGCTACAAGAACTACTCAACCACTGCCGTACGGGATCATCCCAGTCTGCAAACATTTCCTCAGTGATCCTAGGCGATCAACGGAAAAGATGTGCAAAGGATGCGAAAATCGACGAAAAGGGGTGTATGCTTTCTGGAACAAGGCATCAAAGTCATGGACGGCTATTCGACCACGGCCAACAAATGTCAAGTCGTATTCCATTTGCGGCCACTATTTGTCCCAAGTCCGTAAATGTTTTCCTGGTCCGGACTGTAACTTCGCTCATGGACAAGAAGAGCTTTATATATGGACAATGGACAGTAAGAAAGGTAGGGCAATTGATTGTAAGATGATCTTACTTATCTAGAACAAGCTTTCTTGCTGATCATTACAATATACCTGAAGGGGAAATAGAAAATATTTTGAGGCCGAAACTTATAGAACAGTAATATTAAAATATTTGAAAATTAAGAGTGGAACTTTGGATTTATGTATGCACTACTGAAGGACAACTTAAAGCCTGACGACACCTTGAAGTAATCGTTTACGAAATACGTTCTTTCAGTTTTCTTAATTATTCCAAAAAAAGGACCAGATAGCTTTCGATATTCTCTTAGCTTGTTTCAGTTTGACAGTCGATGTTAGATTTAGAGTAACAAACGTTACTCCTTAGTGCGAAATACATCCAATTGTATTTTTCCTATTTAAAGTTGCACATGACCGAAATGGCGTGATTTGATTTCGAAAAAGTTAGATCACTTTGATTTGGATCGATAGCAACAAGGACAAAGGCGAGAAGCGCCAGATAGCAAAGAACGAGAGTGAGCGAAGGTGAATGGGCAGGAGGGAGAAAGTTTGAAATGGAGAAATAAGATTGGAAAACAAGATTGGAAAACAAGATATTTTCCAAGTTTCTTTATATAACCTAGTAGGACGCTTAGGTATCTCAAACAGCATTGTTATTTCATTGGACTGCGTTGAGAAACACTGGCTTGTTTCGAAAAACCAATTTGACAATAAAAGAAATGCTCTTTTCTGACAAAATTTGACGGTGAAACGGTAAACATACTTGACGGTGAAACGATATACATCTGTGAATTGAGATACTTCTATTTCATTGTTGTAGAACAGACAGTTGGTTTTTCTGGAGGACAATCATTGCACATGGACGAGCAAAGTAAAGACAAGAGTGACTCTTTAGAAATAACCCAACAAGCGCCCCAGCAAACCAAGTACAGATACAGAAGGCCTCCTCCAGGGGTTAAGAACGGCGCCTTTGTTATCTGTAACCGGTAAGAAATTTTACATTAAAGAATTTATTATAAACTGATGAAAATGCGACTTGTTTTTGACTAAAGTAGCAGAATCCTTCTCATGCTTTGAAGTTACTTTCATCAAATACGCGTGGTGTATTTCATTAATTTTTCTCGAACTGAGGTGTTTCATATTTGTTTTGTGCTTTTGTGTTTCTAAATAAAGCGGGGGTATGGTGTTTCTGTTATCATTGAGTACACTAAATGACCTATGTACTGTACTTCCAAATTAAAATAATTCGGTTTTCGTAGCAGACGAGGAGACAATACAATCCGAGGGTCTTTCCTACCCCATCATTTCTCCCTCTAGGAAAGTCAGTTATATTACTGATTCTCAATTGGCAAAACGCCGCGCCCAGGGATCGCATAACTAAAAGATGAGTGCATCGCGTTCGATTTCAATTGGTTCAATGATTCAAATGTGGTGGCTGGCTGAACAAAATGCTCGTTTTTAGTTGATCGTTTTTACCCATCGTGACCAGCTGTAAAGGCCATTAGCCAGTGCTATGAATATTTGCTACTCAAGACCCGAGACAGACGACACAGAGCTCAATAGTAATGTATTTCCTAATAATTGCCATTAAAGTTGAATAGGTCAACCACCGGTTCAAAATGGATTATATTACTGACGATGTACTGGCGTCCTTAATTACGTCACATAACGTCATATCACAAGACATAGTCCTTTAATCTAATCACGACTCCAGTCTCACTGGGGACTCGTTATTTTTACAGCGGTAATGCAGGTTTGAATTGTCGATTTGGCCAAGGATGTCTGTTTGCTCACGGAAAAGAGGAACTGCAAGAATGGCAAGCACGTTGGAAAGACGAGCAGATAACACAAACTACTGACAGAAGTGCTGTACAATTGATCAAGTCTGCGAACGAGGAAATCAAGGTATCTCTCACGCAATGATAACTGTTTTCGGGTTTTTAGACACAAGTTGCGCTTTTACCATTGAATGCATACGCCTTTTGCCCAACACAAAGGTTCAAGGTTGGAGGGGGGGGGAATGGGGTACTGAACCCCCTAGAGATTTCAAAACGGTTGGCAATTTAAGAAAAGTATGCCACTGGGCAAGCAATTAGTACACAACCTATATAGTTTTCATGGCAAGAATTGTAAATTAAGTGCTTAAGGTTGCTATGAAAACATGCTTCAAACTAAAATTGGCCAATTGCCCCCATCTTCAATTTCTATAAGTTGTAGCAAAACAAAATTTAAGACGCTAAAATTAGGGAATAACCGGCAATAAAACAAAAAAGGTATTACAGCAATTTTTTGAGAACTTTTGGAATTCTTATGGCAAAACCTAACTTGCGTATACATTTTTTCTGATAACGGCATCAGTGTTGATGTCATTTAACTAGCTTCAAAACACTTGCCCATTATCTGGCTAAAGTAGCTAAAACGGTTTTGCTGATTTGTCTGTCAGGTCCGAAAACCCTAGCTTGAAGGGGAGGGGGATCAACGAATTCCCCTCTCCCCTCTCCCGTATGCATTTAGGTGTTAAAAGTCTAATTTCCTCTTCTGTTCACGCTTTCAGACTCGAAATTAAGGATTTTGCAACCAAGACAAACTTAGCGTGTATATGCGTAGGCGCGCGATGGGAGAAACAAATGAGAATGACAAGGGAGGACTGCCACATGTGTTTTGTAACTTTAAGCAATCTTGACAGCTCTTACTTCGATATTTTGTATATATCCAGGTATTTGATTTTGAATTTTGCACATGCAGTGAGAAAATAACTAAGAGCAATGAAGTGGAAAGTCGGAGATGTGGAGTGAACATGAAGGTGAAAATGGCATTACCTGTCAATTTTACAGCGGAGCTTCCTATTTTAAGTTTTTTTGACCCATGATACTCATTGCAAGAACTAATTTTCTGGAACAATTAGCAGTTATTCTTTGAATTCGAGACGACTGGTGGCAGAGTATTCACCGACAAACGATGCATGGAGGTGAATATCTAAAAGCTGCTTGTGCATCAAGCCACTTGACGCCCAAATTGGTATATGCCCCGTTAAATTCGAGAGCTGGTTCACGTAGCTATGTCAAAAGTTCTCATCCAAAATGTCCAACAACCAAACATAGTTTTAACAAACTACGTTTGAAGATACTAATGACAACGATACAGATCTGGTTTACTCCCATTCAATTCAGTGGTATCGACAACAGTTCACAAAGCTACTTTTATAAATATAAAAAAAAAACTTTTCGATCTACATGATTATCCTTAGTTATTGAAGATGGTGTGGATCGGAAACATTTGTTTACTTTTACATTCATACAACATTTTTGAAGACCTACCTTTCAAATTTGGTGTTTTTATGTTTATATTAGTAACACAAAGTCTAGATCTTTCAGGTGTTGGAGAATACTTTGTTTATGCGTGCCACAATCCTTTGAAATATGCTGTTTGTTTTATTGTAGTTATCATAGTGCTAATCTTTTGAAAGTTTAATTCTAACTTTATCGCTGTTAGTTTGTAGATAGCCTACCGGAGGTCAAAGTAACTTGCAAGCCAACGCAGTTGTCAGTCTCTCTTCTTGATGACGAAACTGGCAGACACTCCTACGAATGGTTATTTGCCCTTCTATTCAAGGTAATGTATATTAGACAGACTTTGTCCCTTGTATTAAATCTAATAAGTATCTGACAGTGCAGCTGAACACAGATATTGTTTTACGAAAAATTATCTCGATCACAACGCACGTAGCAAAGCTGTCTGTATATATTCCAGCATTGGGACTTACAGGTTTAAAGTTATTTCAGTTAGTTAATTCCTTAATAAAGACATCTTGAATTGTCGTTCGAGGTTGTATTTGATGCTGCATTAATTATGTATAACATATGTACTAATCATCTATTTTACATAGATTATAAAGTAGCTATTTTATCACTTGATGTAGTTTATCTTTGTAAACCTTAGATTCTTTTAAGTTGATTTAAGTTCTATTGTTTTGTGAAGAGTCATCGATCCTACGGAAGTGGCGCTACGTAGATAAAGCTTAATGTTATTATTATTTTTATTATTATTATTATTATTATTATTGACTGAGTAGGAGAACTGTACAGGAAAATACCTTGATCGTGGTCATCGCGTTTTATACTCCTAATCACAATCAAAACCATTACCATAATTATTTTCATCATCATCGTCGTTATCGTTATCGTTGTCGTTATCATCATCATCATCATCATCATTATCGTTACAATTATCGGTATCATTGTCAGCATCATTAATATTATTCATAAAAACAATAACTTTTTGATGATAATATCAATAAATAGTCCTTTAATACATGACGAAGCTTATTACATGAGTATGTACGATAATCAAAAAGGGCTATTGTACAACTACATAAAAATTGAAAGGTAACATAGCAAGGAAAACTGGAAGCAAAACAGATCAAAAAGGGTAAGAATAGCTTTTGAATAAAGAAACATTTACACAGCTGACTTGGAACTATAAACAACAACAAATACAATCTTTATTGAACATTTCTGAGTAAATTACAATTTGCAAAGGCAGGAAGGTGACAGAAATGAAATGCAGGCAATCTGTAATAACCATGGGCGCTAGTCAAGACAGATGGCTTTAAAAAAGTTATTGTAATAGAGAAGGTCAGAGTGCTAGATTGTTAATAAATATGTACTGTTTAAGTGCTGTTTATGGGTGGCTGAAGGCGAAGTTAACATACACCGTTCAGGGCTTTGAAACTATCTGGATAACTTGTTTTCTACTGGTGCTTCAACAGTTAACCAATGAAGGATCTTTGATTTAGAGTTGGCGTTATGCCGTACTTTCAGATCCAGGAATGGGTCACATGGTTCCAAGAGAAAATGACAAAACATTTTTTAGATTGCGACGAAAGCAGTAGCGTGTTTGTTGAAAAATATAACAATCGAATCCCCTAAAGTCATTTCGAACTTTTCTTGTCAAAATTATGGGTCCGCTCCATTTTTGTGTTCCGTGCTTTTTATATCAGGTGACCAAGATCGCCGGAGTATACTATATACGCATTGAAACTTCTTACATTCAACGGAAGTCACGAAAGAACTGTACTCACAAGATCTTTGTTGTAGTTCCAAGAGTGTGGCGAAGTTCTAGGCAAAACATCAAGACTTATTTAAGTGTATTGAAGATAATAGCAAGTCGGAGAGTCTCCATGATTTCAAACTCAATTATTTCCTTCAAACCGCTCAAGATGAAATTTAAGAAAGACAAAGTGGTTTTAACACAATGTTCTTTCTAATACCAAAATAACCGGCACAAGAGTTGTTTCAATTGCAAGTTAGACCGTTTTCATTTTTTTTCACCGTGCAAGAGCTAGTAGCAGACGGTTCAAGTTTTAACTCAACTTTCCGTCGGCAATTTTGAAATCTACAACGAAATTTTCCTGATGACGGTTCTCACGTCGTTTTCTTTGACTGTAAGCTCGAGATGGGGTAAATCAACTGGAGCTATCCCAACTCAAGCTGACGAAATTTGAATCTAACTCTTTTCTAATAATCGCTGTTTGTAGCCGAATCAAACTGGCAATTTGAAGACCATAGCACTGTTGCATCGCTATCACCAACACTACAGAATGATAAGAGTTGTCATTGGTTACTATTTGGGTTCTGTTATGACACGTGACACATACACCAAGTTCCACGAGAGAGAGCTAACAGGCGACTCGTGCATTGAGTACAGTGCTCCCCCTGTGCCTCACTTGCACGCCCTGGTACTCGTCCTACTCAAGGTTTCCTTTGGAAGCAACATTTATGGAAGTTTTGCACAAACTGTGATGTTCGACTTTGGCCGAAGACCTTGTGTGTTGGTACAAAGGTTGAACGTTGATGTGGAGGGGAACAAAGAAATCCTTGACGCCTTGGATTACATCAGGAGAGACATAGCTTTGCAGGTACACGTAGAAATGAACATATTTTGTTGAACCTCATGGTATGAATGATAATCTTAAGAAGCAACCAGTACGCAATCCGGATATTCTATAATTGTTTTGGTTTGTATTATGCCTGCATTATGATCGAGACCACGTGTTCACATAATGTCTGTAAATATACTATGTTTTTTGCGTACATATAACCCTACACCTAGTTGTCTGTGTGATGTGATACTATCCCTGCCACAAATTATATCGTAGACATTTTTGACATTACATGTAGTTCACGTTACATTTAAATAGCTTTCGCAAAGCAAGCTCTTATCCAATTTCATAATTTTATAGGATTAGAGCTTAAGTCACATTTAGAACTTTTAAAAGAGTGAAATAACTTGCATTGAATTTGTAACGTATTAAACAACTTCTGCAGGAAGAAATGTGGGACGATGGGTCGCTGGAAATTGTTGGACTTGAACCGAACCCGAACACTGTATCTGGTGGAGAAGCACTTGCGAACATGTACAAACTTCCTAAACGACTTGAGAACGTGGTGTCTGCTCAAATTCTAAAGTACGAGCTGGGCAGAGATAACTACAGGCGTGTTCTGCATCAGCTTCTTTTTGCTGAGGAAATGTTTATGCGCAAACAACTCTCCAGGTATGGCTATGTCGTATCTGAGCCCACATTTTTAAATGGTCTGAGGGAGAAGCGAAGGACTCTGGGAGACGCTAAACTAGTACAAGCTCAGTAGCAAGCTGCATCCATACAATCGCTGAACATTAGAATACATTCCGATAGTCTTCAGATTGCAGAACCGGCCATTTCTTTCTCCCAAATTAAAGACTTCGTTTTTGTCACACGCCGGACACCAGGAAAAAAAGAGTGGGCTCGAGCATTGCATCGATCCTTCCTTATACTCGAGTAAAAGGAAGGATCGATGCAATGCAGAAGAAGATACTGTTTTAAGTCAACTTTTTGTCTAAAGGCTTGGTTCTTACTAGTAATGAAAAACCCCACTGAGAACCATTGAATTTAAACACTTCAAACTGGTTATAAACAGCCATGAGGATACAGTTCTACAGTGTGTGGGCCAGCACAACTACATTGTCAAATTCTGGCAGAAAACACCGTGATCCATCATTTTTCAAAACTTCTTTAGGTTTTTGGCCATTTTAATAGGTCGTGGATTTGCTAGACTGAGAAGGTTATGAAACGTCATTGAATTTAGATATAAGATATGTGTACGAACATACAGTTGCTTAAACGTGGTAAGTTGAAGCGCTGTATAAATACCCAGTATCTAAAACATTTGCTGAATATGGTACTCAGCGGGAGCACACGCAATAGGACACGTGGTCCCTTCTAGGCCTGGTTCCCTTTGTAGAGGAGGAGGTGACAGCCCACAACACTGCCATTAGCCTACACTAATTGACAAGTGTGCAGGTTCTTTTACGTCCCCCGATAGAAAGTCAAGAGAATAGACCAACGGCTTTTAAAACGTCCCTGTCCACGGACGGTGATGTGGCGAAAAAAGGTCGCCCAAAGTTCATTTCTTGACCAACCCAGGACCTTCTGGTTGGTAGTCAGAGATTCTACCAACTGTACCAACCTCGCACACGCATATGTTCTGAGCTGACAGCCTTAGAAAGGAAAAAGTCCACACGGGCAAAGAGTCAGTCAATCAATCAATCAGCCAACCAATCAATCAATCAATCAACCGATCAATCAATCAATCAAAAGTTTTATTTAATCACGATAAAATTTAAACCCTTGGGCTGGTGAGGTCGAGTTCAGTTTTTAAAATCACAATTACACTTACTATATTTGGCGGCTTACATCGGTAAAATTCTGAAGCAATACAATTTCAAGATCCGAAAGTATGTCATAACTCTAAAAATTTGGTAGCTTAAAATGGTATTCCGTAACGTTCTAAAATACAAAAGTTCAAAGGATTGTTGTTTTATAGCTTCTTTTAGAAATTGTTTTGTATTTGCTGTTTCTTGTGTGTGTGTGGAGTTAGCCTGGCTGTTCCAAAGTACCGCACCTCGATACGCAACAGATCTCGTTAATATGTTCGTAATAATTCGTGGGGCGGCCATCTGATGCTTTCCTCTTAGATTGTATTTTCTTGGTCTTGGAACGGTGTTATGCAAGACCTTGTGTACGATGTTGACAACTACTTTATGGATGTAAATGTGTTACCCTCAATAAATAAAGGGTCTTTCCTTTCCTTTCCTTTTCTTATATGTTAGTTCTAATGGATGCCAACCAGTACGCCTGAATACCTTGTCTGTTGGCCTGTCTCTGGAGTAGTTGTAGTTATTTTTTCTGCTCCGCATTGTAGAGTTTCCAGTGCCCTTAGGTTAGCTTGCGAGCTTACACTCCCCCAAAAACTATTTCGTTTGTAATAGATGGTAGAATAACTTGGAAATAGAAATCTAAAAAGGATGGTTAGGAAGGAATCTATATCGCTTAATTCAGTTCAGCTTGTTCGCAAATTTCTTTCTGAGGCCTGCAGTAAGTTCTAACCAGTTGACCAGCTACTCTATGGCTAGTTCCAGCAGGGTAGTGGACTTGACCCATTTAACATTTGTACGACCAAATTTTAACAGTGGTAGTAGGCCGTGGAATAAGTCCCTGTAAAGAAGCACTGATTCACACTTTATTCACGCAAATCGTTAGATTTGACGTTGCCAAGACGTCTTAAATGGGGACAGTCACAAAAATGCGAATGCCGATTTCTTCATTAGGGTATGAATCCCTAAAACAATGCTCCCTGCTCCCTCCATCCCCCAACCCCACATCTGAAAGCCCAACTCAAAGTCCTGGTTGCGAGCCAGTTTTTAAGTGGGGGCAGTAACCTTGATACACATGCTTGTAACCTGAGACAGATCTCTTCAATGAAATCAGAAATCTCCGAAGAATATTGTAAGCAATAATTAAAATATTTTTGACCTCCAATTTGGTCACTTACGATATAAAAGATAAAGGTAAAGCAATTTTCTTTAACAAAAGGTGCAGGTAACAGTAATTAACTGATAAACATGCGGTCCTCGGTGTGCGCTTTACCCCCTTCCTCTGTCAATATTCCGTTTTACAGGTATTGAGAGCTGAAGCCACACGGATCAGCAAAATTGAAGCAAACGTTGGAATTACCGAGGATCGAACTGAGGACCTCTATATCCGAAACCGCGCACTTAGCAGCTGAGCTACGCCTGCTTCTATATTGAGTATGCGCATGATCGGCAGATCGCAATTTTTGCAATTTTGTTCCCTTCTGGAAAGGAATTAGTGTCAAATAATCCTTTAAATTACACGACCATCAAATCTCATCCCAGCTCTTGTAACTAACCAAACTGAAAGTTGAATATTTTTCTGCCTCTTGCTTGCATTTTGAAAAGAGATTTATGTCCATTGAAAAAAACTGTCTAATGTTTTAAGCATGGTCATTACCTATGCTCATAAATTTTAGTGTGACTATCCTTACTAAAATAAACGAAATATTTTGTCGATTCAAACAATAACACAATTCTAAGACTAAAAATGGGAAAGATGTCTTGATATAGTATTCCTCCTGTCTACTTAAGGTTCAGCCTGCGGAAGGCAAAGCTTCATCCACAGCGCTTGGTGTACACAGAATCTTCAGGGATGGTTAAGGCGGAAGGCAACAGCCTGTACGGTAAAGTCACCCTCCAGTGTCCGATCACACCTGACGACGCAGCAGGGAGGATTGTTCGGCGGAACGTGTGTTCCTTGCTACTACGCATGTCACGAGATAGTGCTAACAAAAGGTGAACAGCTATTGGTTATAAATTTGCATCGTCACAAGTAAAATATGTCATTTGTTGATTCCGTATTGGTCGATTGAAATCATCTTTAGTAGTTTTGATCAATGTAGTCTATGAAAGTTGTCTTTGCTAAACCCAACTCATCGTAAATGCTTTGTGATCTTCATGTCGTATTTGCACATATAGTCACATTTTATGACAGCAACAAGAATACTGAAAAATTTGTGAAATGGATTGATACATAAAGACAGTCTTGGTAAAATAATACCCAAATAGTTATCTAAAAGCTAATATATTTTATTGTGCAAAGCAGACACGATATGAATCTCTCCTTTCGCTGGTTGGTTTAAGGGGATCTTTCACGACTGGTCAATGTATCAAGTGAATAAATTCAAATACTTTTTTGCCATTTTGAACAGTGAATCTTGATTCTCAAAATCGTTAAGATAAGCATCATTGATATTTTAAAGAGTATGTGATTCAGCAATGCAATACCACGTGTACAGTACACTACATTGCAAAGCATTTTCAGCATTAAATAAACAATATATTATTTTAACACATTCTAAGTGTGTTCACCTTATGGTCATATTTTCCACCAAGATCTCGGCAGCGCTTTACTTACGTTAGTAACTTCTAGTTATAAACGCTTTGTTTCTAAACTATTTTGTTTGTCAGTAGCGCAAATAGCCGATCTTCTGGATTTGACATTAAATATAGCAATTGATTTTTATTATTTTCCGTAATCAGAGTTTACGAAACACTTATCCATGCAATTGAAGAGGAAGAGAAGTGCTTGATTACTCTTCTTCCTTCAACGATGGTCAATGACTGCCAGATAAAGGAAGGGTGTGACAAGGAGGTTGACGCACAATTTCGAATGAATCGCGTACCTTTCTGTGAAATGCATTCGGCAATCGACAGGCTAGGTCCAGGGCATCTGAATCTGCTGTTCCCGCTGCCTTATCACCTTCCGTCCAGAAAACCGGTAAGAAAATGCAAAAAACGAAAACGTCTATTTTTCTGCAATGTCGTTTGAAATGTTTTGTACATTCCCAAGGAAACATATGAATTTGTTGTTGCGATATATCTTTATTATTGTAAATTTTATATAAATAGTTTTTAGTTTTATCCAGGAGTTTTGGAAACTAAATTTGCAATATTAGTTTTTCAGAAAACGACTATCTATAGTTCATACTTGGCATCATTTAAGTTTCTTGGTATAGTAATAAAGGAATGTCTACCTCTGCAAGATGCGTTTGCGATAGGGGAAATTTTGTATTAAGTAACTGTAATCACTAAAAAAGGACCAAAAAATCTACTCTTAGAAAGAGGGATTAGTATCAGACAAATGAATTACTGCGTTTTCATGTAAAAAGATCATACAGAACAAAATAGTGGTTCAGTGTTGAAATTGTGATGTGCAAGATAATATGAATTGAAGAAGACTATGGTGTACGAATCAAAGTTTCATGAACAAGGTACAAAAGTTTTTTTTTTTCTGCTGGTCCAAAACAGTTTATGGTGATTGTTTCCCCTTGTTCTGACTACGTCCAAGTGACAGCAGTTCGTAGCTACGGTGTCCTTTCTAGTCAAACTTGATGTTACATTTGTATGTACGTCTGTCTGTCTGTCTGTATGTATGTACGTAGGTATTATGTATATATGTATCTATGTATGTATGTATGTATGTACGTACGTATGTATGTATGTATGTATGTTTGTATGTATGTATGTATGTATGTTTGTGTATGTAGTGAACCATAGTACCATGTGGATCATACTAGGGAAACTTGGATGTCCTCCTCAATTTGTTGAGATGTTGAAACCTCCATCACAATATGAAGGCAAGAGTGAATGTTAATGGGTTGCTTTCTGAACCAATTCCAGTTGATAACGGTGTGACACAAGGAGATATACCAGCGCCCACCTTGTTCTCCATCTACTTCGCAGTTATGCTTTCATGTGCATTCCAAGATTGTGACATTGGGGTATACATTCGCTTTAGAACCTTTGGAAAAGTCTTCAACTTTCATCTTTTCAACACCAAGTCGAAACCTTCTCAGTCTCTTGTCCGAGAACTCCTGTTCGCAGATGACGCAGATCTCGTTGCTCATACGGAAGAAGACATGCAGTTGACAATGGATATCTTCTCTAGAGCATGCTTTACATTCGGTCTAACCATCAACCTGAAAAAGACCAAGGTCATTTACACGTCATCCATCGGCCAAGTTCATGTTGAGCTCAACATCACAGTGGAAGGTAATAAGCTTGGAGTCCTGGATAGTTTTGTCTGTCTTGGAAGCACACTCACTCACTCAGCCAGCACTGCTTTTAGTAAACTAGAGAAACGAGTATAGTCAGATCGCGGTATTACAACAAACACCAAACTCAGTGTATATGAGGCTTGTGTCCTTACAGTCTTGTTATATGGATCTGAAACATGGACAACTTACAGGCATCATGAAAGGTTTCATCAGAATTGCATCCGCAGAATCCTAAACATTGAGTGGAGATTGTACACACCGGACACCGTTGTCCTTGAGAGAGAATGCAGTACAAGTAATGAGAAACGGCTAATGCTTAGTCAAATGCGCTGGGCTGGTCATGATGTTAGGGTGGGAGATGGGAGGCTTCCAAAACAGCTCTTTTATGGTGAGCTAACTAGAGGGAAAAGGCCATAGCATAAACCAAGAAAACGGTTTAAGGATGTCTTGAAAAGTAATCTTAAAGAACTGGAAATCGATGTGAATAACTGGGAAGCACTGACCGAAAACCGTGCGTCCTGGAGGAAACTCTACAGGGAAAGATGTAGCAATTTCAAACGAATTTATAAAGCGGATGGCGCACTCTGCATTGAAGCGTGCAGTCCGAATGCAAGATGATAGTACTGTGCCTACTGTTGTCCTGCGTGAGCTGAAGTGTAGCGTGTGCGGACGCCATATCTGTCAAATGCAGGTATGGTAAATCATCTCAAATCGCATGGGCAGAGGCCAAACGAAGCAGTTTAGGTGAAGCCTTTGCCTGCACGTTCGACAAAACGCACCTGTCCTACATACATGTGGCGTACTATGCATGTCGGCTGGCGGTTTGACTGGGCACTCCAAGGTACACAAAGACGTTCCTCAGCCGGTAACTTCAAACAATGGAAAGTTCAAGTGTCACATCTGCGAACGGACATGCAAGACTGTAGCTGAGTTGAAAAGTCACCTACTTGCACATGGTCGTGCAGTGATCAAGTGAAGAGATGACATTCTTCTGACAAGAAGTAGCAATCAATATATATGTATGTATGTATGTATGTATGTATGTATGTATTTATGTATGTATGTATGTATGTATGTATGTAGTTAGATAGGTAGTTATTGTATTACATGAGGATATAGGACGCATCCCCGTAATTTCTTGAATTTTTTGATATATTGATGTTCTTTTAAATTATAAATTTCAGATTTTCAATTTTTATCTTGTTTTCTGTTTGAGTATTTCAGTAAAATTATTGTTATTATTTTCTCTCGTGTTGTTTTTCAGGTTACCCTCCGCTGGAATTGGCTGCTCGACCCTAGGCTCAATGATAACCAGCGGAAAGTCATATCAGCTATTGTATACCCCGAGAGTGGCTATCCTTTAGTTGTGTTTGGCCCATTCGGCACAGGAAAGACGTTCACGCTGCACCAGGCTGTGCGACAACTGGTAGCGGACAAGACCAACCGTGTCCTGTTGTGCACACACTCCAACAGGGCAGCAGACAAGCACGTGGAGCTGCTTGACGACTACTTGGATAACGAGACCAAGAAAGGAATCAAAGCAGCAAAACCGCTCAGAATTTATCAACCATCCAGAAAGTTAGTTTATCCCCACACTCTTTATCTGACGTACTCACTGTCTACAGCTCACCGCGAGACCTTAAGTCTTCTACTAAACACACATTGATTGGGACAGTTAGGTTAACGCCCAAGCGTCTAACGTGGTACTTGTTCTCTGTCCTCATAAATGTGACGGTAACACATTGTGGATTATAGATATATCTAGATAGACAAACAGACAGACAAACAGACAAAAAAACAGACAGACAAACAGACAGACAGATAGATGGATAGAAAGGTCGATCGATCGATCAATCGATAGATAGATAGATAGAGTGAATAAATGAATGACAACTTTGTTTAAACACGGTAGTTCTTTCAATTTACATTGTTTTTCAAGAAAGCCATTAAAAGGTATACACCTAATTCAAAAAAGGTTGTCTTCTGAATTGTTGCATTGCGTATTGTTGCATACTCAGACCGCAAAGCACCATGGATGTAACAAATTTTTGAATAGCATTGCAGGTACCTACTATGAGACAGCGACATTCGTGTATTAGCCATGGAAGCAATGTGGAACA
>JAOEJI010627375.1:0-14992 GCA_025448255.1 Umimayanthus chanpuru
TCGGGTCGGGTACCGAATGGTTAGTTTTGCGATGAAACGAACTTCCCAAGGGATGATATTTCTCTGTGGCCATGAAGTGGTCGAGTGGTTAGCGAGCCTGAACCGTAAGTTAAACCACGGCAAGACCACGGGGTTGCGTAGTTGAGCGTATAGTTTGACACACCCTCAGTTATTTTTGGTGACCAGTTTATTTGTTTTAGGACTACCTACCCCGATTCGTTAAACGGAAGGCGAACACTTCAAATGGTAGATTTGTATGTATGGTATATTACGATATAAATGGATTTTAAACAACAAAGGTTGATATGGTATGTTTTTCGCCCGTAAAGCATGTAAACTGACGTTTGGAGAGTTAGCCCTTCGTCAGAGCAGACTGTATCAGTGTATGGTAGCCTAGTTTTTACAAAAGATGTTTATTAGGAATTGTACAAATATAATTTCTTAACTTACCACCGTTTTCGATTTTACGCGACCATTGGGAGCTTTTCATCAAAAGAAAATTGTGTTTTGGCTGCTGTCAATCATAGATACCACATATGGAAATGCCCGAGGAGAATCGCCTTTGCAAGTAACGGTTTTCAGCTATCGCTGGCGTGTAGTTTATCTATTTTCGGAAGGATGTAGACTACAGGTTATTGCGACGATTCTTCATGTTGGATGTACGTTTGTAAAAAAATTGATCAAGTTGTACAGGGGGACTTCAACTGTAAATTATCCAGCTAAACGCGCGGCGGCGTAGCAAAACAAGGCACTTGGATGGCATGTTTATACTATGTGCTTCACTGATTTCCTTCGAGAGATCCGGCAAACACTGCAGGCTGAAAATACCGTATCAATTGATCATGCTTCGGGACCGTTTTATATCCAGTTAGTAAATGACATTTTGCTCATAAAGAATAAAATAAGCAATATCCCGAGACATATTTAGATGAAATACAAGAATGGATCGAAAATCTATCAACAAAATATGTCGGTTTGAAAACCATTCATCGATGTGTTCAAAATATGGGCTTCTCCCGGAGAAAGGTACTGTGGCTTGACTAATCCCTTTGCTTCTTGTCCGGACTTCTGTTACAATAAATGAGGTTTATAGTTTAAAGTGCTTGCTCGAATTCGTCTCTTTCACAGCTTTTGCAGCTCAATACCATAGTAAAGGAACGGGATGAAACAAGGAGAGCGAAATATCGTCGAATAATAGGCCAGTTAAGTCGTGATCAGCTATTGTTTCAATTGTTGTTTATCGACGAATCAGGCAAAAGATGAGAGGACTAGCTTTTCGGGAAAGTACCAGTATAATCAGCTGTGTAACAGAGAGAACATCTTGGAACATTTTACGCAATATGTGTTGTGAACGATGACCGATATTTTAAAAACATAAACTACTTTGGCTTCGCAAGTTTGCAAGACCGACAAGAGAAGTTTTGTCGACGCGCCATATATGATATGATTGACGGCAGCCGGCGAAACACACTTTTCTCCTGATGAAAATCCCCCAATGGTCGCGTAAAATTGAAAACGGTGGTAATCTGTTAATCTGGCTATCTATTTGCCATCATGGTCGTCCTGGCTAACTTTGTTTTAGAAATGACGGCCTCGAATAATTGAGATTTCTTTGTTTTATTTAATTTTAGTACAGTGCAAGGAAATTTTAAGGTTTTGTCCATTTTCTTAACCACGTTTTCAATTTCTTTAGAAATGAATAAATAAGTAGTTGGTCTTCATTACTTATATTAGCCCAAATGTTAATTGTCAGTTGAGTTTGTATCTGCAGTTAGGCAAGCTGCAATATATACATTATCAGTCTTGTCATTGTTCCTTCATGTAGCACATTTGTGTTGAAACAGAAATAATTTATATTAAAGTAACCAGTTGAAATGCTCTAAAACATTGCTAAAGGCATTCATGCTTCTATTACTTCTCGGAATTCAAAATATGACAGATTTCATTTTTGCGTGCTTTCTAGGAAAGTCCCAGTTTTCGAAATGTCGGTGTAACCAGGAAGTCTAATTACCGTTCTGCGAAAGCGTTTATGGTTGCGTCGATAAGTTATAGCACTCTTCAAAGACATCAAATAAACAATATGACTGTTAAAATAGTAGTCTGAACGTCAGAGAACTAATTATTCAAACGAATTGGTTGCGTAAACAACATGTCTTTCATTCCAAAATGAGTACAGACCGTTTTGCGGCAAAGTAAAATATGCTATTTAGAGTTTTGTTAGAATTCTCTCCAAGGTGCAAGAAGGATTGCGGATTTATTCTTAAAAGTGTCGAGTCTTCTTATAAGAAATGTTTCTGGGCTAGTTTGATTGGTCGCTCAGTTTGTCGTTGACTCCACACGCCTTCAACATTCACTCATTGCTAGTTGTTTTGTCAGAAGAATCCAGGTAACGAAAATCACCTTCAAAGAATTTGCAAAAATCTTGGAGCAAGTAAAGGTAGCTTGGTTGGTTGGTGTTTTTCAAGATGTATATTTGCCGGGAATTTCTTACTTTTATTTCGTGTTCAGCGTTAAGGTGAAATAAACTTTAAGTTTAATGCAAGTTTCCTTTTGAATGTAGTTTCTTTCTTCGTAAGACACGAGGGAGCACACTAGACATACTAAAAGCGCTTTTAGTAGTTTAAGATTGTAATTGCAAGTCGTTTGGTGGCTTTTACCGTTTCATGAATCCCCGCTGTGCTTTGTCTGAGGTGTAAATGCTCAGGCGGTTAACGAGCCAAATTTGTTCGCAACCGAGTACCCGTTGAAAGTATGTCTTTTCATTTTGTTGACAAATCGCGCCTATCATAAATCAGAACTTTTTTAAAGTTAATATTAGGATTGCTTTTGTCTTCTGAAATAGCTTTTTCTAGATGCTCAAAACACTTTGTAAAACAGCACGGATATACAACCATTTCAGTTCTGACTAATTTGAAACGATTCGAACACGCTTTTTCAGGAAAAGCGTCATACATTAAAAATAAAGTCAACATCAAATACGTCACTAGTTTATCTATTTTCTTTAGAAAATGGTTAACTCCACTGGTTGGGTGAAGGTGTTTGTGTATGAAGTTAATAGCTTTTTGAGATTATCAATAATACTCATAAAGACAGTCGATGAAGAAACAATATACAGTAATCAATGGAACATACAAAAAGCATTTATTGCTTAAACATTGTGAAATCAGTCTTAACAATGAATATTCCCATATTGATTTCTCTCTAAAGTTAAAACTAAATGTATGATTTTAAGCCCATAAGGCGATATGCGTTATACAAGAGTTCTCCCGTTTACATCTCTGCTCTTTAAGCAAAATTATCGTTTCCAGTTAATATCTACGCACAAGGAAACTTTTATTGACACCAACGGAAAAAGAAAAGTTGTCTCTAATTCTGTTGATAAACATCTCTTCTTTATAGAATTCATTGTTTTCAGTGTTCCCGTCGGACATGTGTTCATTGCTTTATCTCTTAAATTTAGGGTTTATTTGCATTCTTTCAATTTGTACAATGCAAACTATTTACAAATGTGTAATACTTTTTTTGTCTAAAATGTTCGACTGAACAGGCCGAAAACCGAGACTATATTTTAGGTAAGATCTAGAAAACCGAGACTAAATTTCAACTAAGATCTAGAGCATTAGGATTAATAAAATCGAAATAAATAGAGCTTGTAGTTGTACATTGAAATATCTCCCAAGTATGTTTGGAGTAGAAAAGTCACGTTCAATCCAAAGGTACTTGAGGTTAATCCGCTAACAATATCAACACAAGACTGAGCTGGCCGACCCAAATCACGCCACTTCTTATTTTTGAACGTTTTTAGGATATGACTAGTTTCCGAAAGTAGACAGTACGGACACTTCTATTCATTGTATATATTCCGAAACTGTTCCAATATAAAATAAAGTGATTAACAAAAGTCCATGCTCATGACGAGCCCCATCCGTTTTGCATAATTGAACTATTTGAAGAAAAGGCTTTCGCGTTTCGTGGAAGTTATTTCTTATGTTTAAACTTGCATATTAGCTTCGGCTCGTTTTATATTTTTAAAAGATTAGACGTACAGTTTGTTTACGTCGTATGAAATGAGTTATAAGAATCTTTATACTACTTCAGTGCAAATTTTAAAATATATAGTCCAAGGTTCGCGGTTTAAGCTATAGTTCACTGTGCGAGGGCCGAGGAAAAAATGGCCGCATTTGGTGCGTGGAGTTCATGAGAGAAGGAGTTGGCTGGGCGTCGTAACCGTAACACCAGGAGTTTGGCTCTACCCCTGTTCGTCTGTGGTGGAGATCTTCATTCAGGACTCTCGGTTTTGACATTGTTGAGCGGAGGTAGTCGCAATGGAAAGTTGAGTAATTCGGGTGGAGAAATTGCTGCACGGCCCCGCCACTGAAACCAGTCAAACTGCTTAAAAATGCGTATTTGGCAAAGCGTTCAGCTGCCTCGGCCCTCTGTCGTTTTAATTTCATCCGTCTATTCTGAAACCAGGTTTTCACTTGAGTATCTGTGAGGTTTAAGGCGGCGGCAAACTCTGAGCGTTCTTTTGTTCCCAGATACTTCTGGTGACTAAATCTCTTCTCCAGCTCGTAAACTTGTTCCACCGAGAAGGATGAGCGGACCTTCTTTGCCTTGCTCAACATTCCCTCATTCCCAACGGACTCTGAAAGACAAACATATTGAAACTCACTCTCTATCTCCGCCTTCTTTTATGCGTATCATCTTACAAAGGCAAGAAATGTTAATAGTTAAATTAACGCCCACCGCCGCAAGACTGTGCACTCATCCGAAACTAGTAATTAGGTCATCGCGTGCGCGCCATAGAACTCAAGCAGAACTCGAACATTTTCCGGAAACCCTCCTGTTGAAGTTGTAAATATTTGCGCAACGCAAGTATAATGTATTATTGGCAAACTCTCCATCTTTATTACCTCTTTGTAAATCTTTTAATTCCATCCTTCCTTACTCAAAACGAATCGATGAGGTTAATCGTAGGTTGTATAAGACCCGTTTATGCCGGGAACTGGTTCGTTGATCAAACAATTCAATTTCCACGGAAAGGGCTTGTCAGTCGGATTTGTTCTTGTTCGAACGCGTTGGTCTCGTCGAAACCGACATTGTTTTAAATATAGGTTTGCTTCTTCCTACTACTGGTCTTTTTTACCATTTTAGTGTAAGTTATTGGGTGTTAGCATTTGACTGACAAAATGTGAAATTACCGACCTAATAGCAAATTAGCAATATGACTCGAAAACTGAAATTTTTGCTAAGGAATCAGAATAAGCTTCAAATGAAGACCTAGCCGCAGGGCCCGGTGCGCAAGCACCCTATAGGCAGGAGTGTTCCGCTAGCAAACCGAAAGCCATGCAGTTCTAGTTTGAAAAGATTAACCTAGCTAAAATATTGATTGAATCAAATATAAAACTTAAATACAATTTAACGCAAATTTATAGTTCACTATCTTATATCAGACTCAAGAACCGTAATCTTGGAAAATTCCTAAGGAGGAGTGTACAGAACTTAGATGTCAGTTCTTATCACAAATAGACAGAAGTCAACATATCAGCCACCCTTTCTGAAGTCAAGAAAGCCTGTTAGACATGCAGTGTAACAAATCAGTACTTTGCTAAGTTTTCGATGCAAATTAAAATTTTTAGCTTCGTCACCAACCTTTGTCAGTAAATCCTGTGAACGTTTTGTCTAAAACGTCTTCTGTGTTAACTGTCACTCTATCTGGCTGGCCTTCATCTTCACAAACTACCGTCGTCTTTCTTCCGTGGTCTTCCGCGATCAGATCAGCCACGAGAAATGAGGCCTTCCTTTTAGGAGCTTTTAAGTTCAGATCTTCTTCTTTAAAAGAAAAAGATTTCATATTTTCTTTCGACTTCTGCTCTGATTCCATTTGCTGAGTTCGACTTGCGTTCAACCTTTCTTCTGAGTTCTGTTCCGCATATAAGCAGCCTTCCTATCTGGAGCCAGCGTGCGAATGAAAAATTTGTATGGGCTCTTGAAAATCAATTTCATTTCCTATTATTTTCTATGAAAGCGGACAACGATGCCATTCAGTTAATTGTAAACAGATACTAATTTGGCAAGTTGGTCAAAGTTCGGTCAACGCTATTGGCCAATAAATATATTAATATTCAAGTATCAATAGTTGCACAATACGAAATTAATTTCATCTAATGGTCGTTTGGTTTCCGTAAGTACAATCCCCTATTTGTAGAATGTCTCTGATATTGCTAAATTGTCAGTGTCGCTGAGATTTGAGAGGAACACGATTCTATTGATGTCGAAGAACAGTCAAATCGCCCTTCTTTATTTCCAGAGATTATGAAACCACGCGCTTGATTTGGAAAACGTAATCTCGGTTTTGCTATTTTTTGTTCTCACAGTAAGCACTTTTGTTGTTCGGTTATCGCAATTACGTTTGTTTCTATTTTTTCTCCTTCTTCCGAAAATGAAGGCTCGTTGTAAATCAGGTATTCATGTAACCAATCTTGCAAAGATAGCAGAACTTAAAATTAACAAAACATAAAAGAGGAGTTGACTCATTCAACTTTTGAAGTTTCAACCAGGCCAAAACTGATTTATTTCACACTTCATTGTAAACTTTTGTTAAACTCTAAAGTTGTATAATGAACCATTCATTTTGAAACAGTTTTCATGGCAAGGCTTAGTCCTCTTAAAGAATGCAATCGTCTATCGAAAAATAATATTTATTGAAAACCTTGTGTTATCATCATTTACGCTGACCAATGCATACAAAAATAATTCATTTCGATTTTATTTGCGGTCCTTGAATCCAAATATTGCCTTAGAGTTACAATGATCCGAGTGTCTCGAAACCAAAACACGAAATGTTAGAACAAAGCTTCTTGCTGTTCAGTTTCTCAAACTAAATTTCATCTAAATTGTTATTCGATTAGTAACAAATTAAATTCTACACCAAGTTGCAACTTCGCTAAATAGCTGATTGTTTGCCCGTTGGCTATGTCATTGAGTTAGAAATAGATTCTCGCTGGCTCCAGTTTGCTGGCGCCAATCAGAGCTTTTCATAAACAAACATTGATCCTTGAATCTTGATTTATTTTATGTTTCTTGTCCGGAGTACGTGTCCTAGTGCAATATACAATTGCCGACCACGCCAATCTCAAGTACCGTTACTCCGTGTTGCAGACATTGAATCCCATGGGATATTAGCCTTTCTTTGCTCTACTTTAACATGTCAGGCGCGTGGCTGAAAGTCAATATTGATCACCGACTCTTGGTCACGTAAACGTGAAAGCCATTAGCGTCCATTCGCCAAATCAGACCGAGTTGAGTGGGAATACAGACGTGAAATTGCTTGGATTAACTCCATAACTGAAGCATATAGTCATTCTCAAGTGTTTACAAAAATAGCAAAATGGTTTACTCCCCTGCGAGCAACTATGACATCTCAGTGTAAAATGTTCTGCAAAACGGCTTATAGTTATAAATGTCAAAAGTTATTGGTAAAAAGAATCTTGCAGTTATTCCGTGGTTTATAGAATGTCACAATATAGTTCACTGTGTCTGATATACAGAGAACTCCGCCCCAAACTAATGTTGCGAAGATAACGTTAATGGGTCTCTATCTCGCTTCATGATCAGACCAAATCAAGCATGTTTCATGTGGATGGTTGATGAATTTTTTCATTTAAACACTGACCACTGTAAAGTCTTTTCGACTTTTCCAACACCTGGCTTGTTAGAAAAATACCCAGACTGAACAAAATCAGTTTCAATGTTTTGCCTATTTTGCCGACCAGCCTTAAGATTAATGAAATATCTTATATTAGTATTTGTCAAATGCAAGACATGGAGTCATTTGAGAACAAGTTCAAACAATAAGACTATTGTGTGTCACATTCAAATCCAGCATGTTGTTCATTAGTTTTAGTCTAAAGCGTGCATGAAAAAAGAGACTTGTACTAGGCGATCTACTGATCTACTAAAAACAAACCTCAAACTTTATTCTCAAAAACTAAAAAATGTGCTCAAGAGCTATTATCACTTTATACTACTCACAAAATGAAATCCAGCAGATTTTCACTTTTTGATGCGCAAGAAGTTGAAGAAAGATTTTATATATCAGTCACAGTGACAGTGAACCGTTCCCGTAAACAAGCCAGGTGTCTATTGCTCAATAGTTTAGGCGCTGCCCGGCTGTGTGGTCTATTGTATAGACAACAATCGCTTGTTAATTCATCTGGAAAGTTTTCTACAGCGCATAATTCAGTTGCAATTAATGTGGCCTAAATTTACGTAGAGTAGAGCACAAGTTTAAAACTTTAGCAAGTAAATCCTTAGACACTCAAAACCTTAGTAGCTTAAAGTACTAGTCAAAATGACTTTCACGAGGAAATTTTGAAACGAATTGTGCAGAGATTCCTGGACTCGAAGTAGATCTCCGGCTCCGCTCGCTCTCCGAATTTTCTTCCCACTGAGCCCCACCCAGAAAATAGTCGGTCCCATCGGAAATTGAATATTATTGCTCCACTTTCAACACGATAATCTCCGCTTAGTCTGGTTTCTCACCAGCCTATATACGAGCTTCAAACTGCATATGCCGTCTTCTTTCAGCATTTATATAGTTATATACGGAAACTTTATGAACGTAAAAAAAATGAACTAGTTTGAACTGTTGAACTTTTCACACACTTTTTATACAGAGCTCGGAACCAACGAAACTGTTTATGGTGTTAACAAGCATAATTAAACCTCAAGATTAACATCAGTGTCCTAAAAAAGATAGCGCTATGATTGTAATTTGCATGTAGCATTTAAATCCATCACGGCATCAGAGTACATTCTACTAAAAGCAATACATGTCTTTTTTTCTCCTCCCCGATTTCCAATTTGTTTATGAAACGAGCCAAGTCATCGTAATAAGGGTTGTTGAACTGGTTGTATAAAGCGGTATTGACAGTATATAATGAAAGCTAATGAACACTAACAAAGAAACAGTAACAATCAGTATTTAGACAGTAAAAAGATTGTGCAATATACACGCTTATTTTTTCTCTTATGACATTGAACAATGAGGCTCAATTTTCCAGAAAACATAAGAACAAATTGAAAACAACCTTAGTTTGAGGTTGATATTACAAACTCTGTTTGTTTTCAAACAACACACTGACAATTTTGATTAAATACAGTATACTATATTCCTCCTTTAGACTAGATGAGTTGTAACAAACAGCACAGTGCTAATTAATTACGTACTGTTGCGGTTGATCAATATTTCGGTTATTATTTAACTGCCATTAGGTTTTTGTTAATTTGGGGGATTATTCTATTGACATGATAGTTTTCTTAGCCCTATAGAAATAAAAACAAAACAAGTGTATAAACAGCGGATACTGCCATTTTCCCAAATCAACGAACAAAAACGTCAGCAAGAAAATTTGTTTATTTTAATTAAGAAAAAAATAGCATGCACTTATTAACATTCTTCATTAATCAAGAGATATGTTATGGTTTACTATATACATTAATTGATAAAGCTAGGGTATCTGTAGAACCGGAAAATGACGACTAAATAAAACGTGGCGGAAGAGATATGCAGGAAGGTATAGTGAGGGAGATTAGTTTTATTTACTGCGAAAGTCAGTCCCTGACTGAAAACTTTGACTCCATTGTTTTGTCGGTTGGGGAAAAAAATCCTGAGTCTTTTCTCATAGGAAAGAATATAAGTCTCTTACTGGAGCCTGAGGAGCATAATATGTTTTATATTTGTTTTAAACTGAAACTATTTGCCTGGAGTTGTGATGCGTGCACAATTGCATGTTGTTTTGACCTCTTTCGTAAGAGTATCTTCTACTAGGATTTAAATTGAACATACCGAGTCCATGTTGTAGATCATGGCTGGACCGACATAAACAATAAGGCAAAGCCGATATCACACTACTACTGAACACTGATTTCCGAGAAAGGAGCTTCCGAGTAAAGTAGGAAAAGAGTGAGGGAAAGAGAGACCGCGCACAGTTGAGGAACTGAAATCCTGCCACGAGTTTGTAGAGAGCTTGTAGCAAGTTGAAACGCAGGCGAGGCGCTGTGTTTGTGCGGGAAGATTTCTAGTTAACGTAGCTGTATTTCGTATGGGCCTCTGTTTACTATACTGTCTACTGCTTCTCCTTAAAACTGACTGTTTTCCGCTTTAGCTTGTAACTAAACTAGTTATTCGGCGGTCATATAGCTTGATGTCTTTGCTAAAGTTCAGTTCGAACAAACTATAATATACGTTGCTCTAAAAGAGCGAGTTTTCAGGAATTGACGAGTAAAGGCCCGCCTTTTGGTGACTAAAACTGTTAGGCAGACAGTAGACTGCATCAGCACTTCTTATTAAAGACATACTGACAAGTTGAAACCGATAAGTTAACCACAGAATCGTGCGATGTCAAACTGCACTTGCAACGTTTTACTGACTTGCCGATGTTAAAACATCTTTTTCACTGTCCCGATGGCCACACTTTCTATACTCTCGTTTTATAAGAACTTTTTTTACAAGAACATGAGGCTGATAAATGCCCAAAAGTTGAACATGCCAAGAACTGAACATACCCGAGGCTGAGGGAAGGCGAAGAACTTTTATTTTGGATACTGCACAAGATCATGAAATTAATTTGTTTCTCGGCTCATGTTCGTCAGCTAGTGCATCATCGCCAGTATATAGTGTTGTGTGTGTACAACTTTGTTTTAAATCTGTTTTGTAAACTTGCTTGCCAGAGTAGCCGTTTAACTAATAAAGTGTATTTATGTTTTCAGTTTGTTTGTGCGAATGAAACATATAAATAACTGTACACCTAATGACTAACAATTTTGTTTAAGAAGGTTTTTTAAAAGATTTTTTTAAAAGAACTTTTGAACCTGAAATCATCAAAATATTTAAGAACATTCAGCCTCAGCCCAAAAACTGAACTAGACTTCTTATAAAAAAAAGAGTATATTGTAAGAGACGAAATTAGGAAAGAATTGATCAGAGCTACGTGCTTTGCATACAAAATACAGGAACTGTTGACCTCACAGAGGAGATTTTGAGTACAGGGTTGGACATTTCCCAGAAAGGACTGAAAGAGATAAAAGGATGTGTAGAAACCTGTCCAACAAGACGTCTGGTTTGTAGAGGGATTCGGCTATAGGGGGTGGGGTGGGGTTCACATAACCCATCATCTCTGATGGAAACTGATATCAAGAACTAAGGGACAAAATGCAGCAATGCATTATTGTGCATACTTTGTATGCCAAACTCCAGCAATAATCCAAGCAAAGTTGGCCCACCACGGGGATAGGGGTGGGTCGAACTAGGGGGGAGGTGGCAGGTGCACCGCTTGAACCAGTGGAAAGTCGTGTCCCTGCTGACGTACACCTGAGTCTTCCCCTATCGCGCCAAAGTACATCGGCCGACATTTATAGTACTAAACCGTGAGCAACAAGTTAGCAGGTACCATTTAGTCGTGAAGACCTCATTAACAAAATTTGAGTAGACTATCAGTGGCTCTGATTATTATGCAAGGTTTTGATAAGAATTTGAGTAAAAAAAAATGACTTTGGGGCATGGAAAAGTTCTCTTCTATGTTTAACGCCTTGACTTGACTGAAAGTTCGAGCTACTGAAAGCTATAGTTACTGGGATTAACAACTGCACTCAATTTTTATTTGCTCTTTTCTTGTTGTCGCGTCTTGATGAAGCTCGCCATTGTCCGCTCAACAATGCGCTTGTGACTTGATCAAGTATCACAGAGACTGAGTTCGTTTTGATACAATGGTCACTGTCAGTCATTGAAGCGGTCCTGAAGGGATCCAGTGATCAGACAACCACTGAATCTTTGGGGTCGGAAGCGGAATCATGAATCATATCCGAGAAAGTTGTAGAAACCATGAATTGTCGCCTTTGAAATTTAGGGAATCATGAGAACTACGGCCAATGAATCAGGAATATGTTCATTTAATATAGAATGATTTTGCACATTAATCATCAATCACTGAACTAAAAAGGTCAGGCATCATGAATATACAAAGTCGCCAGAATATTCTGCCTCCAACGCCGAGAGTCAAGACAGAACACAGTCTGTAAGATACCAACACTTGCTGGGCTCCCTAACTTCTATACTCCGTGGCCACCAGTACAACGGGGTTTGGTATAGGCACTGAAATTGCATTGTCTAAACTATAGTTTTACATAACCATAAAGTAAAGAAAGACTGCGCGGAGCTTCAATGATACAGTTGCTCGAGATTAATCACTGACGGAGTATGGAAAAACAAACAATTTTTTTTGGGGGGGGGGGGGTTATTCTGTCTAATTTATGCTCTTCAATACTGTTATATTTTGGTGCCAAAAATCAAAGGAATTCAATACTATTTTTGCCCAAACTTCCGTCTGAGTCATTTGGCTCAAAGGCTTCGCAAGAAGTATATTTTCTTACGTAAATATTTAGTTGAAATTTGCATGAATAACGCAAAACAAGCAAGTCAGATTTTTCGATGAAAACAGCAACCAAAAAAAGAATAACAATAATATCACTGAAAACATGTACTTGTCATGTCCTTGTCTTCTCGCAGCCAAGGAACTCAGAACATTAGAATAAAGTCTAAACACAACTTGATCATTGTTGTACAACAAGAGAGGTGATAGAAATGGTTGCACTGATATAAAAACGACAAAGCAAGTAATTCTTTTCAGTGATTATGATATTGTTAGTTTTACTTTTGTTGTTTTAAATAAAAAAAAAATCTTGAGTGGAAGTTGAAGGAAAGGTTTTTAATTTCTCAGAGATAAGTCAACATAACTTTTGACCCGTATAGTCTTAGTAGCTACTACAAAGAAAATTTCAGTTAAAACGAGTAACAACACGAGACATTAGTTGTTAATTTCACTTTGATTACTTTAAATGACTTTCCTTCCTGTTAATTTTACGATGTTGCTGCATGCCATCAGCTTTTGTAGTTAGGTTTTTAAACTCGCGATTAATCAATTAGCTCGGAAAAATTCGTGCTCAGACATGTACAGGTTTCCCTTGAATAGAATAAAACTGTTGTTAAAGGGAACCCTGATTGTATGGTAAAAGCAGAATTCACGTGTCGTGCAATAAGTCACGGCTTGATATATAGTGGATTACTGAAACATTGTGTGCTAATGATTACTAATTCTTGTCGTGATTATTCACTTAAGTTCTTTAGTTATGAAGTGGCTTATAGATGAATTAGCGGTGTTTACGGTCTGTGCTAAAAATGCGGGATGCAAAGGGTCAGAGTCCTATATCCGATTCCGATCATAGTCCGTATACAGTTATTTCAAAAAAAGTTGTCATAATCTGAACAGTCGACACTGAAACCGAAAGAACTTTGGGTATAATCATTATGAGTGATGAACGCGCCAGCAAAGGTTGTTACTGTATGGCTGTGGCATTATGGTGAACCCGCACTTTTTATTTTGCAAAGTCGATGCTAACAGTAATAAATTATTTGTGCTGCTTGAACCCCACAGTTCCTTTCGGTTCCAGCATTGACTGTTGACTATGGCAACCTTTTTTTGGTGTTATATTCGATATACCAAGTGACAATGAGCCCTGAGTTGTGTCACAAAGAACGCAACAATGTACTGTCACTATGAGTATGAAACGATGAACGATGGCACCTCACTTGGTATATCGAACATCACCCCTTTTATGAAATAGCTGTATATCTTACCATGGCCTATAAAACGAAATGCAACACAACCACAACACAACATGGAAAAACACAATACAACAAAACACAATACAACACGACGCAGTACAACACAACAAGACACAATACAATACAATAAACGAATACTGCGCAGTTTATTTTTTACCAGTAACCCGTAGTCATCATCGGAAAGGCAAAAGCTGTAAAGTTGGACGGACATGTCTGTGAAGACGCCCGTCCATGGAGGCGAAGTGGAGCACCTCTGACGCAGTCAGTCATTAATCACCTCCATGTTTCTGCTTTCTATAGCTGACTGACTAAACAATGATAATATGAAGAACTAACTCCTTCAAAGAAAACATTAACGCACGTGGAAGCAAAGGAGCAGCACCGTGAATGCTCATAATAATAATAATAATAATAGTAATAATAGTAATAATAATAATAAAAATAATAACTACTTATCAAACTTTTATCTTTTCATTTGGTTTATTAATAATAAAAATAATAACAACATGTCTAAACAGGATCACTAAAAGCACAGTATAGTGAGAAGTTTATATACTGTCAAAGTTTATATTTTGGTTAGTAGAAACGTATGTTTCATATCCTATCCATGACAATTTGGCAATAAAATAAAAAAATTGTCTGTTATTACTAGAATAACAAAAAAGTATAGTACTGTCGCGCGGCACGACTCGCACAAGTTGTTTACGGGGATCACCCTTCCCTCCCGTCTCTACGATGAAGTCGTTGACCTTCCTTCTTTCCTTCCTTTTTTTCCGTCTGTAGTGTCAGTCCACATATATGTTATTAGCATAATTACTTACGCACAGAACAAAATTAACCTCTGTCCTTCGATTGCTCTGAAATACTTAAACTTTGTTAGAAATATTACCAAACTGCTATTTAACAGACTGCACATGCGCTTAATCGATGTTATTTTCAAGGTTTTATTACATACTTGCATAGCTAACAATGTTTCTGCACTTGCGTGTTTAATCAAGCTAAGACAACCTTACATTCCGTCCTGCGGGCACAGTTCAGCTGCTGATAAACAGTTTTTGCTTCAGAAACCCTTGCACCGCTTGAGTTTTACGGCGCCAGGGTGTTTTCTGTTTGTGCACCAAAACAGTGGTCGTGGAACGATCTTCCGAGTAGCAGCAGTAGTAGTACTAGTACTAGTACTAATAGTCATTGGTAGTATTGTTAACAATTACTCTATGAGTGCGCGTAGTAGTAGTATATTGTCGTAGTATTTGTAGTAGTAGTAGTAGTAGTAGTATATAGTCGTAGTAGTAGTAGCAGCAGCAGCAG
>JAOEJI010629597.1:0-14982 GCA_025448255.1 Umimayanthus chanpuru
CGGTGACCAGCGGTGGATATTTACCGCGCCGCTTTGCGACTCGGTAAATATCCACCGCTAGTCACCTCCACTTCGGGGGATAATTGCTAAATTTCCACCTCCCGGGAGGTGAATAATAAAACAATGGCCGGCAAGATGATGCAATTCCTAACAATACAAAGAAAGCTACGAGGTAAACAATGTTTTAACACACAATTTGCTCACATGTCCAGTGTCTTTTGCCCTCACACACTTTTTCTCGATCCTGACGCCAAGCTCCGCTGATGCCTACAACTGACCTTCCACGGCTCATTTTCAAAGTCCCATCGACTCAGCTCAACTTCCATTGGGCAAAACGTCTCCATTCAAGAAAATTTGAATGTCGTTAACTCTAATTTCAACAGCAAGCACATGGCATGAATTCCAGAGGAACTGACTTCACAAATTGTTAGAACTTAGATTTGAATTTCAATTTCAAGTAAACTACAACTGCCTTCACGGAACTACTTCAAGGTATCAATAACTTGAACAGCAATTTTGTCCAGTCAGCTTTAACGGACATTGTTCAGGATTACAAACTGTAAGTTTCATGCATAAATTGCGCATGGAAATGAGGCAGCCAACTGTGAGCGCATGCCCAATACTGTGGATACGTTGGGAGAAATTAAAAGAGATCAAACTGAAAATTCTTGCTTCCTTTCATGAATGTGTTGCTGTCATCGAGTTTGTATATGCTAATACAATTATTCTCTTCAATCTCGGTAAATAAAGGCTTTTAGAATATTCACCTCCATGCTTCGCATGTCGGTGGATATTCTGCCACTATTCACCTCGATTTCAGAGAATAATTGTTAATTATTGGCGTCTAAAATTAATCTTAATAACACTAACGGCTTGCCGACAAATGCTTTACTCTTGAAAAATGCAGAGTTTGGCTTTCGTGTCATGCCAAACTCGTTTTACGTAGAAATGAAACATACGACTTCTGTGTATTGATAACAATTGGTAATAATAATGTTTTCATTTGTTTAGTAATAATATCTATTTCTATGGTGTGCAAATTCAGTAGAAAATGAAAATGCGCCTCACAAAATGTGGTATGCAATATTTAATGGAGCCGAAACCAATCAGTGTAGAATTGCACACATTTTAGGTATCCTACTGATGATCAGGTACTAAAGTGCCTTTATTTCAGCGACGTCATAGTAATGTCTGTGCAGTTTCAATAGGGACGTTAATATAAACAATTGGACTAAATAACGGTTTGTTTTCTCAGTTGATTAAACTTGTCGTATTGTGAATAGCGAAAGTGTTTGTAATGTAATCAGGATGAAAAACGATAGATAATGTTTTGTTACACATATTTAAATCATTAGATTTGGATTCGTAAAATCATCCTCTCTGTGCATTATTTCGTTTTCAAATTAAATAAAATTTAAGGTTATCGGTTAAAAACGAAGTTTTCTAAAATTTGAAATATGTTACATTTTGCACCATTTAGGAGGTATAAGTTTTTATAGTCCTTCTGACATAAATACATTAGTTTCTAAAGGTTTTATTGTTTCGTTGATTGTAAAACTCCATGCAGCTGAATTACGAACTGCATATAGTTTACCTCTTGCAATAGGTTCATAACACTTTCAGCACTATTGAATCGTTTTATCTAAACAAATTAGTTGTGTAATTATTTCACAGTAATGATAACCTTGAATAGTCAGTCCTGAATTGACATTCCCTGTGAATAGGTACAAACTGAAGTGATTCTTAAATGAGTGTGACACTGAAGATATGCGAGTTTTGAAAACGTCCCCAAATTTGAGACGTTAATATAGACACTTGAGTTCTTTTAAGTTCAATAAACTTGTCGGTCATGCGAAAGTGTCTGTAATGTAATAATGAAACACGATAAAAATGTTTTCTTACATGTATTTAAAACATTAAAGGACATCCATTTTAGATTCGTAAAATCATCCTCTCTGTGCACATTTTTGGCGTTTTCAAATTAAAGAAAATTTAAAGTTATCGGTTTAAAAACGAAGTTTTCTGAAATTCTGTTTGTAAAGAGGGAAATATTGCTTGGAGTTCTATCACTTCCGAGTTAATGAGGCTCGTCGTATTTACGTGTGTTTTCATTTTTGTATCCAGTAGTCACAGCTGTATCTTGTTGTTAAGAAATAGTTTGTATTGCAACGCTTTGTTCCAAGAGTAAACATCTGATAATTAAGAAAAGTCTTTGTTATTTGCGATTACTGAAACATCCGCAGTTAGATTCGTTTGGGTGGATTTCTTCTGCACTGAAATTGAGATTATCAAGATGAAAGAAATCGGGATTTTTCAGTATCGAGAATCCAACATTTCAAATTAAAGTTTGGATTCAGCAGAGATATTCACATACGATGCCTTTCAAATTTGGCCGAAGCAAGGGGCACAGTTTTAAACATAACTTCGGATTCGAGGTAAATCTGCATGTTTCATGATGTTTATAGAGTAATGTTTTGTAATGACAGGACAGATTTTGTAAATATAGTTTTTCCCGAGCTTCAACATTCATTACATTTTTTCACTTTTTTAGCATCCAAGCAACCTTCTCTTGACACAATTTGAAAGTTACCATATTTGCTAACAGATGATAGATTTGTGTTAGTATTTTGTGAGATGTTCTATCCGTATTAGTTCTGCGTACTTCACCATATTTGAAACACAATTTGAGCTGCGCTAGATTTTAGTTATTTCTTGTTTTAGTTCGGTTGTACATACAAATCGGATTTGGAGTAACAGCATTTTATCGTAATACGACTGGATGCTCTTCACAAGCGGTAGATTTTGAAACTAATAGTTAAATATGTTTTATTATAGATCAAAAGGTACTTTTGAATCATTAAAATAATCTCGAAATTTGCGTTGAACTCGGAAATACTATTTGTTTCTTTTTAGTAATAGAATAATAATATTAAGTTGGATTTATATAGCACCCTTTCCTTCGTTCAATAGTGCTGTTTAAATCAAATTCATTTACGACGCTAAAGATTTCACGAATAAGAAAGATAAAACCTGATAAAAATGAATATACGTTCAGAGAATCTAGTAATACCCTGGCTGTACTTGGGGCTCGCTTGCACTACACCGGACAGCTTTCGTGCCGTAGCGGATAGGCCTTCTGACTACACTATACCTGATAGCTTTCGTGCCGTTTGTGCAAACCATAACAGATAGACCTGCTTACGCTATGCCGGATAACTTTTGTGCCGTTGTAAAAACCATAGCGGATAGGCCTTAGTTCTGTTTACACTATACCCGGATAGCTTTCATGCCGTTGTAAAAACCACAGCGGATAGACCTTCTGCTTTCACTATACCGGATAGCTTTAGTGCCATAGTAAAAACCACAGCGGTTAGGCCTTCTATCTACACTATACCGAATAACTTGGTGCCGTTTATGCAAACCATAACGGATAGACCTGTTTACGCTATACCGGATAGCTTTCGTGCCGTTGTAAATGCCGTAGCTGATAGGCCTTCTGTTTACACTATACCCGGATAGCTTTCATGCCTTCGTAAAAACCATCACGGTATACCTTTTGTTTACACTATACAGGATAGCTTTTGTGCCGTTGTACAAACCATAGCGGATAGACCTTCTGTTTATATCTCAAGTTATATTAAAAATGTCTCTACAACAGGGCAGCGACACCGGTATAGTGACAGTGAACACCAAACAGGCGTCAAATCTCGGTGAAGATGTGTTCAAGAAGGAAATCCCCATCGAGACCAAGAACCTGACGGCGGTGGAGATGGAGCCTGACAGTGTTCCCGCCGCCGCTGCGCCAGACAAGAACGCCGAGATGGAGGTGAAGCTGCTGAATCTGCAGCCGGATTTGGTGAGCGGCCTCGATGTGCAGGAGGACTATGTCAGTAAGTGAAACGGTAGATTTAACGCTTTGTTTTCATTTGCGTGAATTCTTTTTCACTTCCGTATACCTTGATTTTCAACTCTTTACATACCTAAGGGGACGTTTACATGAACCAGGGTTGGCTGCTAACCCGGGTCAGGATGCCAGCCCAAGTCAACCCTTCTCCAGTCAAACGCCTGTAGCTGTTTACATGAACCCACCGTCTGACCCCGGTCAACCCGTCTAGCCAGTAACCTGTTTAGAGACCCAGATTGACCCGCCTTGGCGGGTTGAAAAGGTGTGAGAATCCACGCAAAAGATCGTGTAAACACGGGCTCGACCGACCCGGGTCAATTGTAATGATTCTTTCTTTTCTCAAAATCAACAAATATTTTGAAGTTCGGACTACTTGTTGAAATAACTAAAATCTTTTGAAGTAGTCATCAGGGCTTCTTCAAATTATATCAAAAAAATGAGAAGCAGGTCTACGTTAATTGGCCTTTTGAGGGTTACTATTTCTTGTTTGTCAGTTTGATCGTTTTATTTTTGTATTCCTCTGCTGAAAACTAAAATCGAGCGCATGCATCTGCTTAATGCTCGTGTTTCAGTTTCATTTTCTAGAGTATCGAAGTGAATTTTTCTTGACTTGTTTCACAAGCAATGACAAGTTGATTTAGACATTTGTCACGGCATACACCAAGTGTCATGGATATTACAGCGCTACTGTAAACTGTCTGTCGTTATCGTTTACCAGGTAAACTGCGCCGCAAGTATCCGGACATCACCGGCGAGTTTGTGCTGGTTGACCTTGTGAAGGGACCCACGGGACTAGGTATGTTTCATGAGGTATACTCTTCTCTCTGGGGTACCCAGGGGAGACGTTGGGGGGGGGGGGAGAGGGAAGGTCTACTGATTGACCTTGTGAAGGGATCCACTTGTCTAGGTATGTTACGTGACGATCTTCTTTCTCTCTGGGGTACCCAGGGGAGACGTTAGGGGGGGAGAGAAGGTGGAAACTTTTTGTTTCACAAAGATACATTTATCTGTTAAACATTCTACACATCTTTACCTATGCTGGGAAGCGATTTATAACAAATATTTAAGTAAGATTAATAAGCTTCACTGGGTCGTCTCATCTGGTTGCTGCTCTGGACAACATACTGTTATTACGAAGGTGTGGCATGCAGTACCTACTACGAATACAGCTTTGAACGACCTTTTACCGCCTCAGAGGACTAGGAAGCTGCAGAAGAAACCGCATAAATTTCCCAAAAGTACAAACAAGCCGTTTATAGTCAATTTTGTGAACAGACGTCTGTTTAACATGTAACATATCATTTAGTTTTGTTGTTTGCAGTTTCTATGTTACTTTTTATTTTCCTTTAAAATTAGGGCAAGTCTGATGCTCGTTTGTTTGAAATCAATATCTTAACTTGTTATTTATTTAGCTAATGTCAGAGCTTCCCCGTCCCCACAGGGCTCAGTATTGCTGGCGGTAAAGGTGCTGCGTCAAACCGAATCTTTGTTGTAGACGTCAAACCTGGCGGTGCCGCTGACAATGACGGTAGAATCAAACAGGCGGACGAGATACTGGAGGTGAATGAGATCGGAATTCGTGGGCTCACTCACTATGAGGCATCTGCAATTCTCAAGAATACTCCGCCTCTCGTGCAGCTTGTGCTTGGAAGGTGAGAGTGACGTCGACCTCAACGCAGGGCCTTTTTACTTGCGGGACCCTGGGTGCGAGGTTGAGGGTGATGTTCTCGTTTTGTGGTTGGTCCTTATTACTTTGAAACAAGAATAAAAGTTAAATTGTTGTTTTAGACTTTGTAACGGTTATTAGTTGGGGAAGCAATGAAGTCGTGAAAGAAGTACGTAGCAAGAAAGTCGGTAGAAATTCATGCACCATTACTTAATTGGTTATTAGCTCTTGGAAAGTGCTCGGAATAAAATGTTATTCCACAATTTACACCTTTTATTCAATTTACGGAAACAAAGTAAGCATGTAATTATTTGAATGTTATAGCGATAGTGGACTCAAAGATCCAGCAACAGGTCTTTTGCTCAGTTGACGGAAAAAACACAGCTGTGTACTCTGTTTTATTTTGCTTTATGTTTCCTCCACCTGTCCTAACTTTTTTGTTAAGGAAGTCTGCAAACCTAAAATGTGATCGTTTTCACACAACCCAAGAACTACAAAACTCAAATGACACGGCGACTGGCCGTGTTGGCGCACAAAACAAAAGATGGCGTTCATGACGTCAGATGAAAATCTATTGAAAAATCAATTGCCTAAAACTAGTTTAGTTTAGTTTAGTTTATTTAATTCGTCACATAAATTGCAAAGGAAATGTGAGTAATCGAAATAAATTGGATGTGACAAGGGAACAGAACTTACGTCCCAATTGAGACCTAGGCGCTATATATAAAAAGGTTAAGAGGATCTTAAAATATAACATAACAACTTTCATTATCACGCGATTTTACACCACTTCCAAAATGGCGGACTAATTTGTGGGGAAGGGATTGCATTGTGGGTCAAGAAAACCGCTGAATGGCACTGTGAAATTGACATTAACGTTAGAATTGTGTTTTATGCAAATCAACCGTTTGTCATCCACGAGCAAGCGGCCAGTCTGAGGGGAAATTTATGGGGAAGTTTGTGGGCCGGTTTGTTGGGAAGGGATTGCATTGTGGGCCGTGAAAACCGCTGAATACTTCATGTAAACTGTTTTCCCAGGTCCCGAGAAGCCGCCGAGTTCCTCAGTCGAGCCAGGGCACAGCAAGCTCAAGCGGAAGCAGCTAGGTTTTCTCATCCGGAACCGGAAGTAAAGGCGCTAAACATTCAGACTGTCGAGACCAGCCCTTTTCCACCCCAGGCCCTCAATACGTTCCGGAGCAAGAGCCCCGAGTCTCCGCGCTTACATACTCGCACTCCCAGCCCCAATCCTAGTCCCAGTCCCTCTCCAATTCCTCCTGTAGAACCGAGAATCAATATCTCACCCACCTTGGTGCAAGAATTAGCTGGCGGGCAGAAAGTGGAGTTTATTGACTTTGTAAAGGTATGAAGATAACTTTCAATTGGAAGCCAAAGCCAGAAAGAAAATAGTTTCTACAAGAGAAATATTTGTTTTAACCAGCACTAGAAATTACTTGCTTCTGAGAAGTCAGAAAAAAGATGTCAGAGCTACAAAGATAAAAAAAATCTTAATACTCTCTGTGTAGTTCCTTGTTTTTAAAACAATCATGTCTCAACCCTCACTTTACCCTAAAGTAAGACAAAAAACATGTCCGATAGCTCTATATCATGCACCGCTCTCCGCCTGGGAAAACCATCTGCCTTATTAGTTGTTTCTCAGTGGAGAAAAACGTTCTTGAATTGACCAATTCTTCCACCCCCCCCCCCCCTACCGCGCCACCTCTCACCCCCTCACAATGCAAATGTTCCTCCCCTAAAACTGATATTTCTATAACTGATGCAGGGCGCCAGAGGACTTGGTTTCGCTGTGGTTGAAGGTCGTGGCTTTATCGAAGGAGAGAATGGTATATTTGTTAAGAACATAACAGAGGGGAGTCCAGCTGATATGGTAAGACAGTCGTTAGGCACTTCAAACACGCCATCTTATTTTGCCGTCCAGGCCGTTTTGACAGCAGGAAACTGATCTTATGTTTTTCGTGTCACTAGCTATGCGAAACATGTGGTTTTGCGAGAATACACCATTTTCACTCTTTTTGAGTGAACTGAAAACCTGATGTTAGCACTCTCGGTAAATGCAAGAAATTGGAAGGACAGGCCAAAGCTAGTTTAAAACATAGGCGGCAGTTTTTCGCGCGCTTTTTACATGGCGCGAGCGTGTATCTTAATCTCGGTAGACGCACGCCCGTGTGTCTGTTAAATTGCGTGCTTCCTTTCAGCCAATAAAAACGCTCAGAACGGTTTGGGAGAATTTGTACTTTATCAGCTTATGTGTACTTTTTCTTGAAAATACTGAATGAACTGGCAGTAGCTTGTTGCTCCCCTTAAACGAATTACGTGATATGTGAAGTTGAAGTCTCTGGCTGAAGAATTGTGTTTATACCCAATGGTCAGGATTAGGGCGAACCGTTTGACTAATTAACTGCGCATGCGTTTCTTGTTCTTAAAGGATGGTCGCCTGAGGCCTGGGGACCAGTTAATTGCAGTGGACAATCAGCCCATCGTGGGTCTAACACACGAAGAGGTGGGTGTCTGTGTATCTAGCTACTCTACAACTATAATTGTCTCGTTATCTCCTTGTTGGTCTCTCTTGGTCTGTTGGGCCACGAGTGCTGGTCAACCCAATGCTGCTTTTTGTTGATAGGTGACGGCGTTTTGAAAGTCTGGGAAAAAAAAGTCCGGAAGTTTAAGGACCGTTTTTCGAGTCCTGGAGAGTTCTGGAATACTGTGTCAAGGTCAAAACAGAGGGAGGTTGTGCAGTTCTTGCACGTTAAGATCTCAAAATTTTTGCAAACCAGATGGAGTAGATTTGGAAAAAATTCATGCAAGCAAAATATTCCCCAACCCCCACCCCCATCACGTTTATTATGGTCCGTCCCCAAGTGGAACATTTTGAGTATAATCTTGTTACGTGTTTGGTTTGAAGGTCTTATCGCCCGCGTTTTACGAGTGATGTTCGATATACCAAGTGAGGTGCCATCGTTCATGGTTTCATAGTGACAGTACATTGTTGCGTTCTTTATGACTCAGGGCTCATTGTCACTTGGTATATCGAACATACCCCGTTTTACCCACAATTGATTTTGAACCTTAACAATTTCGTCAGACTAGAAAAGTGTTTCAAAGGGTACTGATCAGGAATAGCGAAGCTGTTCTCCCATGACTGCAGTTTTGTGAAGGCCGTTGAATACTAACACTGACCTCATGAACTTCAGGCGGTTGATATCTTGAAGAAAACTCGAGGCCAGGTTGCCTTGGTAGTGGCGCGGCACAACGGCCCACCCCCTGTAACTGCGCATGCTCAAGAGCGAAGTGACTCGTCGACGTCTCAGCCATCACCGAAAGGAAAGAACGACCCGTCAAGTATGTTAATAAGTAATGGTAGTAGGACTGAGTGGAGTTCCGTTTGGTCTGTAATGATTACGAGTGATAAACAAAATTGGATGAGCGCGGAGCGGGAATCCAAACGATTTTCACGACTTTTGACTACAGACAGAATTGGATGACACGAAGTCCTATTACAAATGTATTACAAGAATCATAGTTACATTTTCCTCAAATCTAATTTACACATTCGACACTGTTTTTCCTTAATCTAACAGCAAAATCATTAATCGGAAAGTGACAGGGTTCATACCGTCATGAAAAGTCATGGAATTTTAAAATGCATTTTCCAGGCCGGGAAAAGTCATTTTTTGGCCCAAATATATCGCGCCGTTTGAAAACTAGGAACATTTTTCTTGTCATGGGACAAAAATATGCCTGAAATAGGCTTGGTTTTTGGGATTTCTTAGTCATGGAAAACTTAAATTTGTCATGAAAACGTCATGGAAAAGTCATTGAATTTTATCGCCCAATTTCTGTGTGAATCCTGAGTGATCACTTACTGCAAGCTATCCAGTATAAAAAGAAAATTCTCAAAAATTTTTTACAAGGAGAGTATAATTGCCATTAAGGAATACCTAGCAACACGTCATGTGTCGTTTTGTGGGCTGAAAAAGTTAGAGAAGAAAAATTAAAGACACAGCAAGGATATTGTGAATAGGAGCAAATTGTAGCGACATAACTATGCGCACTGAAGTACACTGAATGCTTCATCAATATCAATATCACCAACCTTGATGCTTCTCAGTTCCAGTCCCCGGCCAGCTGTTGTTGTCTCCTCCATCCCCGGACCCACGCACTGCACCAATTATTCCCGGTCAAGAGTGTCTGCTAGAAATCCCCAAGGGCTCGACAGGACTGGGACTTAGCATCGTGGGGGGTGCAGACACGCTGTTGGTAAGTGAAGAGAGCTTTTGCAATTTCGTGTTTTGGAATAGGTCGATCTTTGCTGACGTAATTGCTTAACAATAATAATAATAGTTATAGTAATAATAACAAATATAATAATTATCATAACTATTGCCCTAACCATAGTCATGACCATAGCTTAATTTACTAAAACCATTGAATTGTGCCTAGTTTACAGTTTTTTGCTAAAAAGTAAAGGGAATAAAATTTATAATTTGCTGTAGATATTGCAAAGTTTACAATCGTGCCTTAATTAAAGAGAATTAAGAGCAATGATTACTCTTTTGCAATCGTTCGGTTTTAAACTTTGGACGGTTTAATACTATTCGGTTTTCGTCAGATTCTGGTGAGAGCTCCTGACGGGTAGATCGGCATACTGCTATTGCTTTGAGTTTCGTTTTCTGTGCGAACAGTTTTGTATTTACATTGAGAAAATCTCGAAAACTCTCGTTGTATGAATAAACAAACCAAATAGTAAGAAAAAAGCAGATCAGTAGTTATTAGGGCAAGTTTTGAGATTTAATCCGAAAACATAACCGAGAAACCTGCGTTAGAAGTTTGATTAAATTGTTGCATTTGTCAGTATAGAAATCTGTGATAGTTTTGACTTTGTGGCAAAATCTTGCCCCCTGAGTGCCCCCGACCTGTCTGTTCTTATTAATAGACCTGGATGAGTACGTAAGAATACAGGTCAGTATTGCTGCTGCTTTTCTGTTCGATTTTGCAAAAACATTTAATGTTCGAAAAGCGTCAGTTAAAGGAGATAGATTTATAAATTCATTCTTAATTCTTTTTCTAGTCATATGTAACCACAGCTAACCTTCTAAGTATAAATCAAAGGCGGTGTTTACTTTGCCTCTTGATCTGCATTAATTGTTCCTAGCTACACCCTTAGTTAAAGTACGCTAATATGCTTTTCAGTTGCTCAACGATGATGCAATAGTCCTGTGAATAGGGTTGTTGTGCTTGGGCTGTTGTTCTCTTAGCCACTCAGCGTAATCAGCTCTTTAGCGCGCACCTGTATTCTGCTGTAGGTTCTGACAACAAGTTGGAATAAACCCGGGCCAATCAGTTTAGTATATGTTCAGATTTGTAGCTCGGAAAATCACAAGATAAACCAACATAAGCCGAAAAAGGTAGGGTTATGGGATATCAGCACTGAATACAGAACTACTTCTTACGAGTTGAGTCATTTCGCCGACCTGTGTAGGTTGTACAGTGAAAGATACTTTTGGTATCTCCCTGTAAAGCTAAGCCAATAACATCAAGAAATAAAGCTCTACCAAAAACATGCAAGTTGTCAGTGAACAATCATTCATCACCATCAATTTATTTGCCCTGCAGCAACTTTAAAAGTGATACAGCTTGCAGTCTAATTTGTAATATCTCGTTACCAGGGAGCCATTGTGATCCACGAGGTCTACGAAGAAGGCGCGGCCGCCAAGGATGGCCGTCTGTGGGCTGGTGACCAGATCCTTGAGGTAAGAATTCTTTTCATTTAGAAAAGTTAAATTTTCGAGTACGGATTTTCTTCGTGAGTCTCACATTGTCTCGCACAAACCGTTACGGATGCAAGTTTGTGGTCAGTCGTTGCATGCGTTGGTTATAGGTGTAGTTCTTATTGACACTGCCACGCAAGACCTTGTAATTATTGCTTGCCGTTTATTCTATAAACTACTTACAAACATTCATCTGATTTCTTCACTTCATTTCTTGCACAGATTGGTCATTTGTGTGATAATACATTCCAACTTATTGACCAATTGGCCACCTGTTGGGCATATACATCCAATATGGGGAGATTCATGTCTAGTGTGGAAGATGCATGTTTAGTGTGGAAGATATATGGCCAGTGTGGAAAATATATATCCTTTGCGGAGGATGTATATATACATAGTGTGGGAGATTTATCAGGATTGCCACAGATTAGGAAAAAGTCAGGGAATATTTGAAAATTTGTACTTGGTTTGGGAAACTTAAAATCTGGGGAAAAGTCGGGAAATTTTAGTGTTAGGCTGATATTTGATTTATGTTTTGATTGTGACGTCGCATTTGGAGATATATTTCCCCATATTAGATGTATACGCCCTACACTGGCTATATCTGCCCCCTCCTTAGTTATGTATCTCGTGCACTGAATAACTCAGGGGGTCATATTACCACCACACTCACCATATACGCTTTTCTCGTTTGCTATACATCCCCCAAATTAGCTATATACCTTCCACAGTAGTTATGCTCCCTCACAGTAGCTATATATCCATCGGATTTACCATAATAGAGCCTTTTTGAATTGACAACGAGTTCAACTTCGACAACGAGTACGACTTTTTGGTTCGGCCAAATTCTTGACACGAGCTCGCAAAATCGTTGTCGGGTCAAATCTCGGGGCCTTCCTCCATTTTAATACGAAAATTGCTGAAAATCTCGTAGTTAGTATTGCGAGTTCAAAAACAAAGAAGTCGTTCTCGTAGTCAGACTCGTAATCGTAACTCGCTTTCCATTTGTCCTGTCTGGCCGGCCGAAAAGAACTGGTTCTAGCTAGTTTAAATGGAAAGGTCCAAGGCGCGCGCGTACATTTTGCCCGCCACAACTCTCCAAATTTCCGCGCTTTGGTCGACCGGAATGGGAGAACTGAGCGGCTCTGATCCATGAGCAGGGCCACTCTTACCAGAACCAGTTCTGAGAACTCGTGCTTTCCATTTGAGAACTGACTGGTCGGACCGACCAGACCGGAAAAACGGAAAGCGATCTTAGTGAAATCTAAAGGTCTCTTACCCCTGCGATGACCGTAGTTCATCATGTATCGAAGCATAAACCGACATTAATCGCCACTTGCGTTTTTGAATGTTGCAATTAGGTAAACGATGTTGATCTACGCGAAGCAAGTCACGACATGGCGATCAACGCCCTCAGACAGACACCTGCCATCGTGAGACTCATGGTGTTGCGTGACGAGTCTCAGTTCAAAGACGATGGTAACATGTCATGCTCTTAACCCTTTCAACCCCAGCCAGTTTATCAGTATGTGAACTCTCCTTACACCTTCCACACAATATAAGTTGTTTGGTAATGGGAATAAAGCAAATGATCATACACAGAAATTTATCCAAGTTGAAAAAAAATTCCTAACGTGTTTACGAGGAAACCATAGAGACTCGGCATTATATCATGGCGTGTTTGGGGCTGAAAGAGTTAGTAAGGGGATGTTCTGATTCTTACAGTCCAGACATGTCTCGAAGTTGTCGTTGTTCCTCGACTTTGGGGCGAAAGTAAAGCGAACTCATGTGAGGGGGCGGGAGGAGGAACGATTTGGTCCTTGATTTGCAGCTTTTAGTCTTTACTGAAAATTGCAAAATGAAACTACGTGTACCTGTTTATACATTTTTCCTCCACAAATTGGAACGCCATTTCTCATTAACCATAGTTTTGTATCTCTTTGATTAGTTTTTACTAAACTTTAGCTTTATCAATGTGTGTAAAGGTTTTGGAACTTTTTCATGTAAATATAATTGTTAATGAAATCAGAAAATCTTTCGTTGAATCACTCGTAACTGTAACGACTGCAACTATGTTATTTGCTTATGGGTACTGTATGAAGGAGATGGATAAGAATCCAGGTCCTTGTTTAGTTGTGGGCGCTGTATGAAGGAGATGGATACACAGATCAAGAGTTTCAGACTTCCGGTCCAAATTCAAAGGAAAAGTGAGCACTTGTTAAGTTAGACCATTGTTAAACATCGCCAAACACAATAGCATGACTTAATGAGTGCTCAATTTTCTTTTGAATTTGGACCGGAAGTCTGAAACTCTTGATCCGTGTATAAGAATCCAGATCCTGATTGATTTACTTATAGGCACTGTATAAGGAGATGAAAAAGAACCCAGGTCCTTCTTTAATTACGGGCACTGTATGAAGGAGATGGATAAGAATCCACGTCTTTGTTTACTTATGGGCAATGTATGAATCCAGGTCCTTATACCTTACTATTCACGAGACCGCACAACCAGTTTGCAGACTGCGGCTCGACAAGCATTAATAAACACTGATTTTTTTCTCTACGCAGATGCGTTCGAGTTCTTAAAGGTGACGTTGATGAAGATTCCCGGTCAGGGACTGGGTCTGAGTATAGTCGGAAGACGGTGGGTATAATGACAGATGTTCGATGTTTTGCGAACTACTCAAGCTGTGGCACTCTCTTCCACACAGGGATCGCGGATCTACTTTGAAAGTGGTGGGGCTGAAAAGTGACTATAGCCCTACCCTCTCCGCGGTCCCTGCCACAGATGTTAAAATGCGATGTCTCATTCCCTTACTCAGCTTCTATTATGTTTGAATTATTTCTGTTTTCAGTTTCTGTCAGCGTTATGTACTTTATAATACTGCAACATTTAGTTTGGTGTGTGCGTACTTATTGAGTTGATTGAATACAGTTTTCGTGTTGTTTTGGCCATTGGTCCTTTTTGTTGCTCGACTTTTTACTTTTGATTTTAGTTGTGTTTGAAAAGAAGATTTTTGTATGATGTTCATGTTATTCCATGCTGTTTCAGTTCTCTACAGTAGTAATTGATCTTTTGGATAGTGGCGCCATACTCATCATCATCATCATCATCATTATCATCATCATCATCATCATCATCATCATCACCATCATCATCACCATCATCATTATCATCATCATCATCATTATCATCATCATCACCATCATCATCATTATCATCATCATCGTCATCATCACCATCATCATCATCATCATTATCATCATCATCATCATTATTATCATCATCTTCGTCATTATCATCATCATTTTTATGGCAATTATTATTATGCTATCAGTTGTACTTGTTATGATTATTATTATCCAAATGTAATTATTATTACTATTATCATTATTATATATTGTCACTATTATTATTACTAGCAGTTCTTAGGGATGGACCATTTGACTTTTGAGGGGGTTGTGGAAGGTTTGAGAAAAAAAATTCCCACAAAGCCTTTACAGTAAAAAAAAAATCATGCAACACGAATGGCTAAAAAAAATGCCTGCACAGCCCTGAGAAAATTGCCTGCACCACTGGCCAGTGAGAAAAAAATTCTTGCACAAACCAATTCTTCCACCCACCC
>JAOEJI010630708.1:0-14981 GCA_025448255.1 Umimayanthus chanpuru
TTGACCAGTGTGACTAGTCCAAACTCCTGGATGACTTATCGCGCATACTCAACAGGATTTTGACACGATTTCTTCAGAGGTTTTTCTTTTTTCTCCATTTTTCGCGTGCCAGGAAAACCTCTGTTATCAGGGTAACATAACCCGAAATGTTTGCTTTTCACATTGTATTTTTTGCTTGACGGCGGCCAGTTGATGAACCTGGTGCATTCCTACATGCAAATATCGTATAAACCTATTTTGTGCTTTCGTCGTCGCCGTTGCCGGTACTGATTGCTAAAGGTCCCTAGTTTTCCCAGCTGAATCCGGAACACAGAAAACCTTTCCTACCTTAAACTCAAAACCCACCTATCAACATTGCTTTGATTTGACTCCTTTCACTGTTGTGCGCACTGTGCATTTTACGGTAATGCGCACACTACATATGCTTGTTACTATTATTATTATTATTATTATTTTATTATTATTGTTATTGTTATTGTTGTTGTTGTTATTATTATTTTTATTATTATTATTATTTATTATTATTTTATTGTTATTATTATTATTTTATTATTATTGTTATTGTTATTGTTGTTGTTGTTATTATTATTATTATTATTTTTTATTGTTATTTTATTGTTATTGTTATTTTTATTATTATTATTATTATTATTATTATTATTATTATTCATTAGATTCAGCTGGATACTCAAGAGCTTGTCGAGGAGGGTGAGCGGACTGATGAAGAGAAAGCAACAGATGGAAAGGGAGAAACGGACGGAATTTTGAAAGAGAAAAACAGAAAGAATGCCGAGGAAAGAAAACTTTCTTTAATTGCTCAGAAAATTCTCGAACAAGCTGAGACTGGAGACACAACAGAAACGTTTGAGAGACTCAAAGAGGCGTCTGATCAGTTAGTAAGTGTTGATCCGTTCGATTTAAGATGCAGGTAAAATCTCAGTTCTGTACTGCTCTTGCATTTGCCATAACGCTAATCTTGTCTGCTTGCCTTTCGCGTGTATCTGTCTCTCTTTGTCTTGGTTTGTCGCCGTGTCTGTCTTTGTCCTCTTTGTCCTTATCGTTAGTGCGGTTTTTGTTTGACCTTGAAACGAACGAACACACACACACACACACATCTTCTTTATTCACCCTTATTTTCCTAAAATTACGTTGAGGCTGTATTTTATATAATAAAGCTGGGGGTGCTGGCAACCCGAAATAACCTTATAGGGTTAAAATGCCAGGTTGTCAGATTATAGCCGTATGTCTTTCCTAATTTTGGTCGAGCATACATATACACACACATACACACGTACACAATCACACAAACATATTCGCACATAAAGATGAAGTATATACCAGAAGAGAAGTTTGTTAAATTACTTGTGCATTAATCATGTAATTATATAACAGTTTAGCATTATTGCAGCGTTAAAGAAGAGATAAAATAGATTGTAAATATATAGTAGAGTAGAGTAGAGCATTGCAAAACAGAGATATAATCTCATTTACAGAAAAAGAGTCATAACTTTCAGAAAGAGAGTCATAATTTTCAATGAAATTTGCTTCAAGTTTTCTTTATATAATGAAATAGATGAGAACTTTATATCATCATCTATTGCATTCCATATTACAGGACTTTGAAATCGAACATTAGGTTTGCCATAATTTGTCCTTGCTTTGGGAAGATAGTATGACTATTTTGCAGCATGTCTTGTGTTATAATTATGGATCTAATCTACTTTGAACAAACTGCGAACCGAGTTTCTGGAGTTTTGATTGGTTCTGCGAACACTCGGCGAACGCGTGTGTCATCTTGTTGGGTTTTGAAACAAATTCATTTGACGTTGTGTTTTGGTTTTAATTTTGCTTTGTCGGGCAAACAAGATTCTGTACAAAAGGCTAACAAAGTTGCGTTTCAATTGACTGTGAACGAACGGTTACCGTTTGTATGACCTTCGTAACTGGACGAACGAACAGTTTGACTAAAAAACACTGAAGTAGTGCTAGTTTTTTTTTCTTTTCTTGCATTGGCAGATGAAACAAAAAAAACATTTAGCGAACGAGTTGTTCAAGGTCAAACGAAAATTGCTCCACCATTGTATTAGTATTTTTCTTTTTCAGAATCATTATTTTTATCTTTAATTATAAAGTATTTTATCCTCATCCTTCTTTAATTTTATCACAATTTATCTTTTTTTTCGTTACATAACTCTATGTATAATGCATAGAAAGATAGTTCTAGAAAAGAAATAGGAATACTGTTTACAATTGGTACATGTTGGTCGGTTGTCCAGCTTACACATAGTAAACCGCCAGAAAACGAAGCAGAGAAAACCATAAAAAGTAAAACTTAAGAAACTTGTGGTATTCTATCACCATCAGTTTGCTGTGGAGGAAACAGAGCCCCTGAGCATCGCTGGTCAGCAGATCAAGCTCAAAGACGACAGTTCCCGTCTGTACTGGACACCAGCGCCTCCCAAGATGCACCTGGCCCCCGCTGCCATCAGGGCGCACCTGTTTCCCGACTACCAGGGCGCGGCCCTGCTGAAGGAGAGCCTGACGACTGAGCACCTGACACTCACTGCCGGCCCGGAGAGTGATGATGCTGATGAGGCTGGTGATGAATTGGATCCTGAAGATAGGAAGGCGAGAAACAGGTGATGATAAATAAGATATTTTATGAGGAAGCCCCAGTTACGCAGTGGTGGTTTTCACGGGAGTCCTCAGCGAATCACAAATATAGGTTTTAAAAAAAGGGGAAAAATATAAGATAGATGTAAAATAGAAGAAAATCATTTAGGTTACAATAAATAGACGAGGTCGAACTTTTTTTAAATTCTGATACTCAAGTGTAATCGAAAAACTATTAACAATGTTGGAAAGAGCATGTCAAAATTAGCAAAAGCACCAATTTTTAATTTTCCATCTTGTATAGAGGCGAAGTTATTTCAAAATAAAAACTAAACTTTTTGTAGACATTTCTATGTCGTTACAAACTATTTCACAATTCTTGCACTCCCGGGGTGCAAAATTTGCATATTGCTACACAAGACTCTTCAAAAATATTGATTTTTACTTTGCAATAACTTCACTTCTATACAAGATAGAAAGCTAAAAGTTGGTACTTTTGCTAATTATAGCATGCTCTTTCCAGCAGTGTTATAGTTTTTCGATTATACTTGAATATCAGAATTTTTAAAAAAGTTCGACCTCGTCTATTCTTCAAAGGCTGGGATTTAAAATCTGAAAAAGCGGTATTTGTGTTGATGGGTGAAAAAAACGTTATTGTAAATAACATCGAAAAACTATCGTTACGCTTAGTTGTAGTTTGTACGTATCGCGTCTGTGTGAGCATTTGGGTAGGGGTGGGATACAAACATTCGAGCTCAACGCTAAGGGCGCTTGTGGTCCTTACTACACGAATGAACTCGGGGCGACCATAGTTGTTTCCCCCCAGTTATTTTGACGTTTCTACGGCCCTGCACGTAATTTTGGATAAGGCAAGGTCAAACAGTTTAAGATGTAGGGTTATAGTGATATCGGGTTCGATCAACAAAGGTTGATATGGTATGTTTTTCGCCTGTGGGATTTGGTGTGTAGCTGCCGTTTCGAGCGTTAGCCCTTCGTCGGAGCAGTCTAGTCTTATAGTGATATCGTTCAACATTCTTGAAACAAACTGGTGGAGTAGAAAACAAGTTATTCCTACATTTCGGTGTTAAGTAGCGTGGTAATGAGTTCAAAAAATAAACGAGATTTAAGTGCGCTGCGCATGTTATAACTTTCTATGGCTGATTTGTGTTCCACGCAATGTCCGATTATTGTCATGAATGTTTGTCATTAGATCAGTTGTGCAGATTGTTTGCTTGATACCCACACTGAACAGCCATTATTAGTGTATAAAACAATAATGCTTTTAAAACTATAAGTTACCACGGGTAAGTTAACTGAGTGCTGTCGAGACTTTATACCCCCGTCGTCAAGCACAAGGCAGTTATTTTCAATTTAAATTTAGACGCAAAGTTCAGTAAATTCATCGGTTTTATTATTCCTAAGTGAAGTATGACATAAGACACTACAGTCACTATTCAAAAAGCACCATAACTCTTCAATTACAAATATAATAAACTGCCTTTTGATCCAACTGCCAAACCACGCACGATAATAAAAATCTGGTGTGTTCTCCGAATTCTACCGAGATGGAAAGAAAGAAACCCTCGCCACGCACGTGGTGAAAAATCTCTGATGTGCGGGTTGGACAAATAGACGGCAGAGCCAGAGAGGCTGGAACCCGGAACGAATCCAAATCGAGAAATTTTACGCTAAGCCTAGTTTCCATATGATCGCTCTCGATCGCCGGATCGCTGAAAATACTGCTAGCGATCGTCAGAGATTATATGGCAATACTTTTCAGCGATCGGGCGATCGTCAGCGATCGTCAGCGATTATATGGAAACACTTTTCAGCGATTTGGCGATCGTCAGCGATTGTGAGCGATCCTACGCTTACTGATTCCAGCGATCCGGCGATCGTGAGCAATCATATGGAAACTAGGCTTTACCAACATGTGACATCTCGCTTCGCTCGACAGCAAAAATATCAAGTTTTAATGGAGAGGTTTCCGTTTGACCTTGGAAAGCTTGTTCGTTACATGTTTGCATTTTGTTTCATCTTCCAGTGCCAGAAAAAATAAAAATAGCAGCACTTTAGTCAGACTCTTCTTTTGTCCAGTTACAAAGGACTTACAAACTGTTACCGTTTGTTCACAGGCTGTTGAAACGCAACTTTGTTACCTGTGTCAGTACAGAATCTTGTTTGCCCGAAGACTCAAAATCAAAATACGATGTTAAGTGAACATGTTCCAAAGCCCAATAAGATAGCACGCCCGTTCGCTTACTGTTCGTAGAACCAACCAAAACTTCTGAAACTCGGTTTGTGTTCGGTTCGCCTGTTCGGGTATCAAGCTCCAATTAATGCCGGAAAACCGCTCGCAGGGTTCGTACGGGTCATGGAAACCCTGGAAACCGGTCATGGAATTTTTAAAATTTGTTTTCCAGGCCTGGAAACTCATGGAATTTTGGTTTGGGTCATGGAAAGTCATGGAAAATGAAAATTACTGTACTAAAACATGGCTCAGTTTACTCTTAGAACGAGAACAAAACAGAAACTCGACTGATTTACGAACAAATGCTAGTAGCTAGATTCCTATGAGATTATGTTTTGAGTAAGTAAGTATCTTAATACCCGCAATACTACGGGACCTTCATTCTGTAATTTATTCTATCTTAAAGTTGTTCTTGTTAAATTCCAGAATAGTTTTTGTTATTACCAAGAAGAAATGGTCAAAAATCCCTAAAGGTCATAGAAACGGTCATGGAAAGTCATAGAATTTCAAAAGGTCGAAAGAGTACGAACCCAGGCTCTATCATTCAGGTTTGTATTCACAGTTGCATTTTGCTTTCTCAGAGTTCTTCGAAGAACGCATGGTTCGCTGACCGACATGACGAAGCTTGTGGATGAAGAAAGACAAGGATTTAGTTCAGAAGACGAGGAAGACGAAGACAGCGAAGACAGCGAGAGAGAAGGTACACATGTACACAGCAACCAGGCAACAGATTTGTACCCATGCCGCAATAGGTTGGCTTTAGGGGGGAGGGGTCGGGAGATTATGTGACCCAACAAAGCGAAAAACCGTATGAATACCATTGGTGATTAACTTGCGTACTGAGCAAGAGGCATCGAAACTTTGGATATCTTCATTTTTTCTTCCAATTTCTTCAGGAAAACACATAACAGAATTAGTGTAGAACATGTGAGAGAACTTGAGTAAAATGTCAGTAGTTTTTTCTGCTGATCAAAAGATCGCCATTCCAAAGTTGTCAAAACCGCCTTCAATCATTTTTTCTCACATTGATAGTGATACGATACAATTATCTTTGACCAAATTGGACGATGGCTATCAAATTTGTAGTTTAGTGTTCATGATCCTTGATAAGATCTTCATCTTCCTCTGAAAAGGTTTATAGAAGTGTTGTAAAAAGATTATTGTAAATGCGCTAAATTGCACAAAATATCAGTTTCAGCACAGCAAAGTAAAATGCAACACAGCACCGCACAGCACAGCAAAACACAACATAGCACTGCAGTGCAACGTAGAGCCCAGCACAGCATAACACAGCACAGTATAGTACAGTACAGTACGATACAACACAACAATGTAATATACACTACAATGCATTGCAATCCAATCCAATATTATACGATACGTAACGATACAACACATTACAACACATTGCAATACATCACAATACGATAACATATTATACACTACAATGCATTGCAATCCAATCCAGTATTATACGATACGTAACGATACAATACATTACAACGTGTTACAATGCAATACAATACGATAATAATATATTATACACTACAATGTATTACAATCCATTCCAATATTATACGATGCATAACGATACAATACATTGCAATACAATACAATACAATACGATAACAATATATTATACACTACAGTGCATTACAATTCAATCCAATATTATATTATACATGTACGTAACGATACAATACATTACAACACATTGCAAAACAAATCAAGGTCCTGCAAGGTCGAAGGCCGATCCAGGAATAATGCCTTTTTGTGAGAACTATTTTTCCGCGAAGGAAGCAGTTTTGAAAAGACAACCGCGATTTTGCCCATTTTTAACCTGTGTCTCTCTTTTCAGGTGAAACCCCGCCGCGTTTTGAATCAGTTTTGGACAAGAGACGACACAAATCCAAAGGAAAACGCAAGAGGCGACAAGTGGGGGAAGAACCTTTGCAGGAGGACGGGAAAATTGAAAGAAAGTGAGTTGAATTTTGGGCGTAATGTGATCGTATGAGAGTTAGCTTTAACTAATTTGCACTGCATTCTTTTCCTATATTACACAATAATGGTAAAACTGTCTTTAACCCGGAGGTTGCCATCACCCTCAGGTAGTATTCATGCGAGTCCTGTCTAGAGGAAAGTTAAATATGTTGATAAAGTATGATAAGCTAAAACTACATTACATTAATACATTAAAAATATAAAAGTTAAGATGTCAAAGAATACACTATAAATTTTTAGAAAAGATTATCTAAAACTACGAACACATTCACAGTTTCTAATTTCTATCAGGATTTGCATAGTAGACAAAAATATGAAGACAACGTGTGTCCTGAATATGTGACCAGATATCACTTTAATATGTAACCTGATTTTTTGCACGAATACATCCAAATCTCGATAGACACACCCCCGTGCGTCTTAATCGCAACATACGAAAGTATTTCTGGAAAGCTTTCAGCTACCAAGAAAGTATGTTCGGAAAGGTTTCCAAATGAAAAAGGAAGTGATAAATTAAGGTGGCGATAATTAAGGTGGCATTCAGGAAGTGAACGGAAGAAGCAATTTACACCGGTTATAAAGAATTTTTCAGTTAAACTAATAACACTGATACACTTAGTAATAATAATAATAATAGTAATAATAATAATAAAGTCTTTATTAAAACATCGGTAAAAACACGTACCAATAAAATACATTACTTAAGGCTGAAGCAATATTAAATATATGTCTTAATTGCTTACTAATTTATACTAATTAATTTATCGTTTATTTATTTCTTAAACCGCCCCGTATTGAGCTTTGGCAACAGGTTACCCACTTTTCTCAGACTGACTGTGTCGTGCTCTTGACTTTGGGTAGCAACTCGTGTAAAAGATGCCTGACACTATTTCTAGCCTTATCAAAAACGGCATAATCAGACTTCTCCACTAAATCGTAGATGTCTATGGGGTATGAAATATAACTGCGTTTGTAACAACGGCGAAGGAAATTCTGTACAGTAGTAAGCTCCGGACCAGAGGCACTATAGTTGGTTGTTACAGGCGCGTGTAATTCTGTCTTGAATCTGTTTCTCAACGGCATTACATTGCAATTTGCGAGAAAGTAACATGCTGTATGTTAGGGCTTTAAACCACATTGGCTTGAAAAGACTTTTCACTGGTCTTACCGGCCATCTTCTACTGTTAGATACGTTATGTAGCAAGCTGGGAATCTTTAAATTAAAGAGGTGTACTTTCTCTTTTTGATTCAGTCTCCTTTTCAAGAGCCCGGTGCATCCATCTTGGTTGATTTCAGTATAGGATTTACAATTATGTTGAATGATAAGTACAGCTAACTCGACATTTTTATTCCATTTTCCAGACGTGCCATGTCACAGCCATTCCTTTTTACTGAGAAATTTCCGCTTCTTCTTTCGTCAGGCTACGACATCAGCATGCAGGAGGTAGGTAATAACATCTGTAACGCATAGCTAAATCTATCAAAAGCTTGTGATAGTCGCGACTATCTATATGGTATGAATTAACATTTATAAGGTATGTCTACAAGTAAATCTGTCAAAAACGTATGCTAGTCGTGAACTTAAGACGGGAATTTGTTAAGCTGTAAGAGGTAAGAGTTAATATATGTAGGGCATACCTACATCTTTAGAAGAAGCTTGCGATAAGCTCTGAATACAGGGTTTTTGTGTAGTGAAGCTCGTAATCAGGTAGGAAATGCAAGTTGGGTCCTTGGACCTTTTCCTTTTCAGACATTGTTACAGGAGTGTTGGTGTTATAGTGTAGTAAGTTATAGATCCACTTTACAGGGTGCGAATTAAGGGCCTCCATGTGACACGGACGAAAAGTCGCTGAAAAGGCAGATTTTTAGGCCAAAAACTAAGCAGATCTTGGAGGAAATAACACTGAACAAGAACACTTATATAGGAATAATCTTATCTTCCAAAGCAAATAAGAAAAACTGTAAGCAAGATTTAAAAAAATCCTTAAACGCTCCTCTCGCTCCAGCTTTGACATCAGTTCCTTACTTTTTTGTTTTAAGGCTATAGTTAATTGTTTACATCGTTTTTTCTCTGTTGATTTTACGTTTAAAATAGTTCATTTACAAATGTTTGACCGGCAAGAGAGTGACGGGACCGTAGCTACAAGAGACAAAACGAAACACTTGCCTTGTGTTAATTTGCCCCATTTAGTAAAAGTTTCACAAAATAACTAAAGGTGTTAGAACTTCCTCAATTATAGATCAGGCTGTTAGTCTTATTCATCTCATCAGTGCTGGACTCTGCGTTTTGCCAAATTTCCTGATGAAGTCGGCTTAACCCTTAAATATCTTTAGAGAAGAAGCCTTGCCTCATCTTACATTTTACTCTGACTGCGTCCCTAGGGGTGATTAAAAACAAGACAGTTTCTTCAATAGAACACCTTGACATAAGAAATGTTAGATGATGATAAGGTTAAAACCTGTCTCGATTGGGATTTATTTCCACCCAGTTTCTACATCGCCGGCGCCATTCATGGAGTAGTGACACAACTCTAACCAGTTGTTCTGTTAGTATTATTAGTTGCTAACACCAGTAAAGTTCGGGTAAATTCCTTGGCCAGGGAACTTACCCGTGATTTACTGGTGTTGGCGATCATAGATTGAACCAACCACGCTAAACTTCCTCGAAAGAAATTGCATTGCTGTGCAAACTGCGAACAAAAAGCCGGAATGCGGCGGCCCTTTCCCCAAATCCGTCCCTTCATGTAGGTTTCTTTTTGCTTCCCGAACGGTTTTGTTCATTCATTCATTCATTCATTCATTCATTCCTTCATTCATTTATAGTTGACTAAGAGTGTCCAACGCATAAAAATGGCAAAATTGCTGAGTCAAGAGAACAAGTCCCCATATTAATACTCGATTCATAGACTCCATTGCCAGTATAATCTAGCATTGTAAATATTTTTAACCTTTATTGTTGTTACTATTTTATACTAAGACATCTCTTTTATTATATGGCTGACTGATTTTGCGTGCTGTGATTGGTCAATTTCAGGTCCGTAAATAGCCGTACGGACTTCTAGCTCTTGATCACCTGTCAAAACGTCAAATGACTTCGTCCCTTTCCCGGAATAACCAACAAAGCCATAAAATAAACATCTTATTAGCTTCGTTTGCTCGGACCGTACGGCAAGTTATGGATCCTCGTTTTTTTCTTCCTTGTTTTCATTCATGGCCCGTGCGCTTCGCGTTTGGGCCATAAAAGGAAGGAAAAAAGCTCGGTCCATAACTTGCCGTACGGACCTCGCACTCGGCTAATAAGAGGTACGTAATGTAACCATGCAGCATCTAAATTTGCTTAGTTCTAAATAACATTAAAGACTTTATTATTGACAATTCCATTCATCACGAGTTTCTGTTGGTTGTTGCAGCTTAATTACCAGCAGGATAAACTGGCAGCCATCAGGGCGGAGATGCAGGCGGAGGAGGAAGCCAGGAAACTGAATGAAGAGCAGGAAGCAGCCAGCGAAGAACACCAGGTTTGGATTCACTGTAATAATAACAGCAATAATATCATTCTTGAAGGAACTCCCTCAAATGTGGAGCTATATTTCGCATAGGCCGCATTGGGTTTTTGGCAGCAACATTTATGAAAGATATTGGTATCTAATTGAGTATAAATCTTTTGTTATCTCTCTCTTCTTTTACTCGGATCATTTGAGAGTTTTACGCATAGTTTAAGCAATCAGCTAATTTTCTTCCAAGCAAAGGCCAAAAGCGTTTGTAAAATTCAGCGATAAGCTCGTCATTTCCAGGAGAGTTGTTGGATTCAAAAGATTCCCGTGCTTACGAACATTCATTCTTTTACTTGATTAACTTCTACATTGAATTCTCTTGAGTTTGTTCTTGAGCTTTTGAATTTTCCAGTTTTCCATTTTATTATTTTCGTCCAAAAATTTCAAATTGAGCTCCAAATCTTTAACTTTAATAACTATCTATCTACATGTTGGTACCTTGATATTTTAAGTGGTTTGTTGAATTTTTCAGCTCATGCACTATCGTGTGTGTAGTTTCAGGATAAAACGTCCCCGCAAAGTGAGGTCAAGTCCGTTCCTGTTTCCATGGTTACCGAGAGCACCCTCAGCCCAGGTGAGCAAACTGATGAATTCGAGGTGGCGGGCCAATTGTGGCAGTTCAAATCTGTTCCTCTGTTGTAGTAAAATGCTACTCCCGTTGAGGGCTCGTTCGGTCCTTGAAAGGCATTGAGTTTGATTTTCGTTTTCAAAAACTCGAAAACCCTCAATGTAGACTTTGTTAACTTTCGTTTGCAATGACTTGATTTTGACCTTGGTCCTTGCATGTCCTTGAAAAAAAGCGCTGTTAACCGGAAATTACAATCGTATTTTTGTTTCTCTAGTTGAGCAACCATTTAATGTTGTTAGTGAGGGCGGGGGAGGGGAGGGGGGGGGGTTGAAGAATGATTTCCGTACATTTTCTTTTCTTGGCTAATCATCGGCAAAAACATTTGTATTCAGCTTTTTTCCATACATTCTCTTTATAACTTGTCGGTCGCAAATTATTTCCCTAGTGACTTTCTTACACCCTAAACTCTGGTTGACAGCGAGAAAAGCAGTCATTTGGTTGAAAACAGTATGCTTCCTTCACGTTTGAAAGTAATTATAGATAGCAACTCCGGACAGCAACTGGTTTTGTGCCTAAGTTACTTCATTTGAGGCCAGTCTCGTTCACCTTGGAGAAAAATTTCTTGAAATTAAAATCTTTGAAATGAGTGTCCGAAAAGTCCTTGAAAGTCTTCGAAATTGTGATCCTAGGATAAAGTACAAACCCCGTTTCCTCCAAATGACTCACAACAAAAGCAGCACAAAATAGCATCCTTTCCAAATACAATAATAAGAAGTTTTTCAATTTAAAATTTATCACTTGCTTTCGAGTTGGACGTTTTGTAGTTTCCTCCACCAACAATAATTTTAGACATTTAAGGCAGACAGTTGAAGTTTTTATTCAAGTATTTGAAGTTCTCGGGCTGCATTTTTGAAGTCTACCGAACGAGACCTTAGATGCTTCTGTGTAAAAATCGATTTAAATTTTAAGAATTTTTTAAAAAATCTGCATGACTACGGTTCTCGCGTGATTGTCACTAAACATACGGCTCTCGTTTGGCTTCCATTGATTGTAACATGGAAGCTTGTAATCGTGATTTCACTGATCATTTTATTGTTCGTTTCTAGAGCTCAATCGTAGACATGTCTACCATGATGGAGAAGACACGGTGACGGAAGCATTCACCGACACAGCTTCAGCGATGACAGGGGCCAGCCGAACAACAGGCGCTGTAAGGATGCCGAGAATGTAGGTTTCACAACGTCGAGTGTTTGATCAGCCACAAATATTAAGATTTATTTGTTAACTTTAACAATATAAAAACTTATATACAAAAAATTCCTTTTATAAAAGAAAATTCTATCAAATCGTTAAGGCGTTTCCCATCCATTAAGTTTCATTAACAACATTAGAAATACCAAACGGTCACATATATAGTTGGTGTTTACTATCGATTGATCTGATGATGGCAGATGATGGCAGGTTAGTTCTTTGTGTTAGGCAAGAGTATGCACTGTTATTGTTGTTATGTTTCCATGACAACCTAACACGGTCTTAATTGACTGACCCAGTCCTTGAAAAGCTTATTTATACAAGATGAACTCCTACTATGTCTCATATACAGGAGGAATCCCACAGCAGTGGCACAGCTGTTGAAGTTTACACTACTGCCACACTAATGTCCACACTAATGTCACAGCAGTGATAATATGCCACTAGTGTGACATTGATTGAGTAGTGACAGTATTGTGACAGCGGTGTACTTAACTGTGCTGTGACAGCAGTGGCCCAAATAGCACTGTGACAGCGATGGCAGCAACATTAGTGTGTCAACGATGTAAACTGACAACGGTGCAACACCGATGACAATGACAGCGCTGTAACATTACTGTGCACACTAGTGTGACATTGGTGACAACTGACAGCGCTGTGACAGCCGTGGCACTGACAGCGCTGTGACAGTGATGTTCACATTAGTGTAACAACGATGTGCACATCACTGTGAAAGTAGTGGCAACTGACAGCGCTGTCACACTAATGTACACATCGTTACCTCAGCACTGTCACTACCACTGCTGTTACAACGCTGTGTTCGTTTTCGCTGCCACAGCGCTGCTCTCGTTTTCGCTGTCACAACGCTGTGCTCATCGGTGTCTTACTGCTGTGAGATTCCTCCGGTTTAGTATGAGGAAACGCCTTCGAGGAAATTTATATTTCTGTTTTTGCGATATGCTGCCAAGTTTTGGATTTCCCGTCCATAAATTTATTGTACGATAAAGCAAGAACATTAAATATATACAAGCTATCTTATATTAAAAAGAACAATTGCAGGTTTCTGTCCTATAAGACATTTGTAACCATTGTGTGTTCGTTCTCGTTTGTTAGGAAAACAGTGAAGAGAAAGTTGAAGAGAAAGAAGGATCCGGTATGTTCTTTTGATCAAGCTATATATTTATTGTCATTGTATACGATGTATAAGCAGTCATCGATCGCAGGATACTCACGCGTCGTCATCGATGCGAGACTCCATCATCATCATCATACGATGTTTTTAAGGGCTTTATGTCTTCACTATACAGTTGAAATCCGAAAGCTTCAATTTATCCCATTTATCTAAAACAGAAATTAAAACAGAATATAAACTAATACGTGAAAATGAGGGATGATTCTCCTTACTGACTGAGAAAAAAAGCAATACTCGTTCAAAACATCCAAAAACTTTTTTTTAAAATTAGTGTCAAACCCTTTTTAAATTCTTCAGTAAAATGAAGTTGTTTGAAAAACCATACCAAGCTTTATTTTGTGGTGTTGCATATGTAATGACAGCAATTATCAACCTTTCAAATTGCAGCGTAGAGAAAAGCAGATCCAGGAGTTTCTCGATGAACCGCCGAAGCTTATCACAAGGTATGATGTGTGTGTTCGCACTTTACACTTTACTTTGTTTGAGCTGCATTCATAAACCATCATGCTTTACGCTAACTTTTACAAGTCTCCATTATGTACCCAACTGTGCCTGGTTTAACTGCGGCATTTGTTCTTGAAGGTCTCACTCATTCCATTCTTTGGGTGAACTAAACCAACCGCAGAAGATGGAGAAGGACAAAGTGCTTGCAGAAAGGTATACACGGTATTTGTGTTTGACTAGATGCTGGTTTTATACTCCTCGACACTATACCGGACAGCTTTCGTGCTGTTCTAAAAGCCATAGCGGGTAGGTCTTTTGTTTACACTATACCGGATAGCTTTCGTACCATTGTAAAACCATAGCAGATAGGCCTTCTGTTTACACTATACTGGATATCTTTCGTACCGTTGCACAAACCAGAACGGATGGGTCTTCTGTTTACACTAGACCGGATAGCTTTCGTGCCGTTTTAAAAACCATAGCGCATAGGTCTTTTGTTTACACTATACCGGATAGCTCTCGTACCGTTGTATAAACCATAGCGGATAAGCCTTCTGTTTACACTATACCGGATAGCTTTCGTGCCGTTCTAAAAACCATAGCGGATAGGTCTTCTGTTTACACTACACCGGATAGCTTTCGTGCCGTTCTAAAAACCATAGCGGATAGGCCTTCTGTTTACACTATACCGGATAGCTTTCGTGCCGTTTTAAAAATCAAAGCGGATAGACCTTTTGTTAACATTTGGAATGATTTTTCCGAGACACTTTTCGTGCCGTGTGTTACATTTCGAAAAGGATTTTGTACCGCGACAAGCTGTTCCTGTTTGCACTGCAATCGGCCAGGACTTTGTTTCGGCACGAATTCTCACCCAGTTTAGTGTATCGTATTCACGAGACCTAAATGTTTCTTGTGTCTGCAGGGGTCGACCTACAATTTTTTAGCCACTAGCAATTTTTTGCCAGTGGCATAAATTTTCACTAGCAAAATGCTAAAGGCCACTAGCAAAAATATAAAATGGCAAAACTGATAAACGATGTACTGCTGACCAAATAGAAACCGGAAGCCATTGTACTCAGTTTCGACTGTCGTCCTTCACACAATTTG
>JAOEJI010631819.1:0-14974 GCA_025448255.1 Umimayanthus chanpuru
TCTCTTATCACCCAATCTTTGTAGGATGCATTTGACGTCCAGTTGTCATTAAAAGTACATTTGCCTGGCATTCTTCTCACTCAACTTTAAAATTAAACAAAAACCTATTTATGGATAAACAGCCTGCAGCGAACAAAAATATTTTGAGCACATGGCAGAGAAAACGGCGGGGTGGCCAGTCAAACAACAGGGGTAGCTAGGACCCAGTCTTCAAGTAAGTGCTCGGGCATGCACAGGCAAAGTTTGCAGATAATACGGGATTTTTGCGAAGCTTTTCACACTCATTTCTCGTCCACAACAATCGTGACAATGTGAGTGATAAATGTTCAAGAGAAAATTATTTTACTGAACAAGAAAAAGACAGTTTTCCAGGACTTTCCAGGACCGATACTCATTTTTCCAGGTTTTCCAGGCCTGATTTTGAAATTTTGATTTTCCAGGACTTTCCAGGTTTTCCAGGACCCGTACGAACCCTGTATAATATCACAACGCCAAATTTTCTCTTAAACCAACTAATCTTGATAGGGAAGGTATTTGTTTTCCAATGCAAGGCAGCAGAAAATATGCCATCTATAAAAATTATAAAATTTTGATTAAACACACAGAAAAAATTGAAAGACAGATAGCTTTACAAAATTATGGAATAGATCGTCATAATAAAGAAGAGTGTAATAAAGAAGAGTGTAATACCGAACCCAAATACTATATCGTTATTTTCTTAAAAATACTATATCACTTATTAAAATATAAAACTGTAAATACAAGAAAAGTACAACTATGTAAAACACAACGCCGCTTTTTGACATTATGAAATAAAGCTACAGGGAAAAAAAGTTCAAGGTAAACATTACATTAGATTACGTGCGCAAAGAACTGTCATCGTTGCGTGTCAGAAATTATTAAGGCTTAAGGATGTTCATACTCGTATGCTTAAAATTGGTGCAAGTGTTCTTGCTTCCCTACTTACTCACATCTTCAACTTATCATTACGGAGAGGTAATATACCAAAGACGCGGAAATCTGCTATCGTCACACCTAAATAAAGGTTGGTCATATTCAGACCCTTAAAACTTGAAACCTATTTCTTCACTACTTGTTGTAATAAAATCCTCGAGCACGAAGTACATACGCATATTTATGACAATCTGACCACCAACAAGCTGTTGTCGCCCTATCAACCTGGTTTCAGTCCTGGCCACTCCACCTGTACTGCTTTGTTAGACGTTTCCGATTACATACTAAATGACATCGACAAAGGAAACCTAATTGATGCAGTGTTTTTAGACCTTAGCAAGGCCTTCATTATGATTTGTCAATCTATTTTGAAGGAGAAACTCTCAAATGTTTGTATCAGAGGTCACGCTAAGGTTTGATAACTACTTTTCTGACCGAACTCAATCAGTTACTATCAGTGAAACCTTATCTAATACTGTGGATTTATCTCAAGGAGTACCTCACAATTCCGTCCTGGGGCCGTTATTGTTTATACTGTTTATATACCATCTTCCTCATATTCAGCGAACTAAGGTAGTTATATATGCTGATGATACTGCTCTTTTCTTCGCCAATAAAGATACCCATGTCATGAATCTGCTTTGTAAGATGAAATTCACTTTTTCAGAAAAAGATTTACCGACCGTAATTTAATTGTTAATTGTATGAAAACAAAAGTTATTCTTTTTGGTTCCAGTCAACGTCTTTTAAGATCTGATAAACCAAATTTATTTCTATCGGGAACCCCACTTCAATCTGCAGAGTCTGTAAAGTACCTAGGTTTGTCTTTTGATTGTGCTATGAATTGGCATGACATGACCACACTGATAGTATTGCTTCAAAAGCGTCCAAAATTTGAAACCTCAGAAGAATTAGGAAATACAGTAGTCTAGATACTTGCAAGCACTTGCGTGAAACAATAGTTCAACCACTTCATGAATAATAACATTTTGTTTGTAATCAGGTGGAGATATGGTTAAAACAGTTTTTGAAGAAAAAAGCTACTCTGGTTAAAACATTTTAAAAATATGTTTACATGTTTTCTGGGGTTTCAAATACAGGTCCTTCTTCATCACTATCATTGTTTCTTCCTTCATCTTCATCTCGACGAATTGTGCGTGTTGTCCATCCAGGGTTATCAGCAGCTGAAATGAGGGTCAGGCGATCACCGAGGCAGTGTCTTCTAACAGGTTGATCGTCTCTGCACATATTGAGATGCACCCTTTGAACGATCATTCTTAACAAAACGTTCGACTCTAACAATGGCAGCACAGTTTTTCTTTTGTATATAAATAGCTTCATCTTCATATCTACTTACTGTACTGAAATGACTGTTTTGTTAAAATGCACTCGATCTGCCTTTGTGTAACCCATTTCGATCTGTCAGAAGAGAGCTTTTCATCAGAAGAAAACGGGCTCACAATTGTCGACTTGTAACGTAGACCTATGCCAGGGACATAAATTTGAGGCGTGCCTTTTCTCTCAGACTGTCCAGCGAAAGTTTTCCACACCTCGTCTTGATCTGTTTCTTGCACTGGGGTTTTAGACACAGGTCCTTCATCGCTATCACTGTCTCTTCCTTCATCTTATTTCTCATAGTCCTTGATTCATCACTACTACCTGATTCCCTTTCTTCAATGTCACGATTTTTGTCAGGATTAGAATCTTTGTTCAGAATGAGCAAGCACTCTTGTAGCTCTTACTCAGTCATCATCTACTAGTATAAGCCGGCTGTAACAAAGGACCATTGAGTATCAGAGGGGTTGGCGCAGTGGTTAAGGTATCTGCCTCCCAATCCTGAGGTCCCCAGTTCGATCCCCGGCCTGGTTGAGGGTTGAATATGGTGACCTCCTTTTCCGCTGAAGTTCACTCAGCTTTCCACCTTTCTGGGGTCGGTAAAATTAGTACCAGCATATCTAGACCGCTTTGAAGCGGCTGCCAGAGGCGCCTATATATGCTTCCGGTCCGCTGGGGGTAAACTGATCATTGTAAAGCGCCTTTGAGCATGTTACACGGAAAAAGGCACTTTATAAATGCACCACTTTACTTTTTTTCAATTCGTCATCAGGGGGCGGAAATAGTGGTTGATCTGGATCATTAGGTGAATGAGGTGGTGGCTGCTGTAGAAAGCCAGTGGGTGCCATGCCATGCGAGCAAGCCATTGCACCTCTTCTTCCTCTCTCTCCATCATCACTCGCATACTTGGACCAGTCTGGTTTCACAAAGGGAATACACTCTTACTCTCTGAACCAGATATCCTCTTGTTTCACAGGACGAGCATACACAGGGGCGTCTGTATCCATTTTGATCTCGTTGAGGATCACTATGGAATGCAAGGTTTTCAGTGCATGTCAATTCTTGTATTAAGTATTAAAAACAGTAGAATTGTGATTTAACTTCTAATTTAATGTCGGCAGAACCAAATAGTTGTGCCAGATAGCCACGAAGTTGCAACGCACGAGACATTTCTCACACGACTGCAATTCGAAAGTACTGGGATGAAGAACATGTCCACATACTTCGCTGTTATTTTTAAATGGACCTTAGACCGGTAAAATTATGCTGAGGGCCACAATGAGGAGATGCAGAGCCATCTATCAGCTGTTCCAGACATTCCTGAACTTTATATGACGACAGTCTTTGCGCCCATGTCCAGTTCTGTCTGTCTCTCTTTTGAATGTCCAAACCCTTAGCCCGTGCAGCACTGCTTGAAATGCGCCCCTTACAAAATGCAGATGAGTATTGTGAACCATGAAGAGGACAAGCCTCATCACTCTTGTCGGATGATCCGTTGGATTTAGTAGCTTTTTACGGTTATGGATCGCATCTTGATCGCAAAGTCCAACATAGTTGTTAAGAAATTGACAGTTTAGTTGATAGTTTTATTGTCTATTTGTTTTGTTTCTGTTGAACATTAACGCAACACGTGAAAGGGTCACATGACTTTGTACTTTGAACCCGTGCGTTTTAGAAGCTAGCGGCTTGATAGTTTTCTTGATAGTTAATTGAATGAAGCACTGTGTATTATGTGACGATTAAACGAATTTATATAACATGGCGCCCAACGTGGAGCAAGATTAACTCCAGAATCAAAATGGCTTCCAAACTGGGAAGATTAACGGCGATCAGACGTCATCATCGGGGAATAGCAATGAAACTAATGAAAGAAATTGATGAGCTATTGGCTCAAGACGATATGATAACAGAGATACGAAATCAACTCAAAGTAATACGACAGCATTTGGAAGCAAAATTAAAGAACTTAGACGAAGCCATCAATGAAATTCTGTCTTTATGCGAAACATTTCAGCCCTGAATTAATTGAGCAGATCAAATCGTCACTGTACATGGACGATTTTCCATCAGGAGCAGATACAGTTGACAAAGTCTCACAATTGTATTTACAATCTAAATCACTCATAAAGAAAGGTGGATATAACCTTCGCAAATGGCAAACAAATTCAAAGCCACTACAGGAATTCATCAAGGATAACAGCGGAACTTGCAAAACGTCAAAGATCAAGAGCCAAGTACTTGAAGAAGACCAATCGTATTCGACAATCATGACAGGGCTATCAATTAAAACCGATGGACACACAATAAAAGTACTTGGCATAGCATGAAACACAAATTTAGATCAAGTTTCATTTGATCTGTCAGATATATCAGCGCAAGCATATTCTCTTCCTACGACAAAACGATTACTGCTAAAAATACACGGCAAAATATTTGACCCACTGGGCTTGCTTGCTCAGCTCGTTTTCTATTGTGTGGAAGATCCTGTTTCAGTAATTTTGTTCAAACAAACTAGACTGGGACGAAGAATTATCAGGAGATCATTTGAAAAAAATGGAGAAAATTGACTGCCGAATTGCAAATATTGAACTCTGTTTACGTTCCATGGTGTTATTTTGACACCAAAACCAAATTGAAATCCATGGAACTTCACTGTTTTAGTGATTCGTCCGAGAAAGCGTATGCAGTCATACTGTACATACTGTACATGCGATCAGACAACGAGAACGGGCACGTTGAAGTGAATTTGATTGCGTCAAAAAGAAGAGTTGCGCCGATCAAGAAACAAAGCATTCCACAACTTGAGTTACTTGGGGCCAACATTCTCGTCCGACTCACCAACACGGTAAAAGGCTTATTTCCCCTGTCGGAGGATCTGAGAACAGTGTACTCAACCGACTCAAGAACAGTGCTCTGTTGGATTCAAAACCACAAACCCTGGAAACAATACATCGAGTCCCGTGTGCGAGAAATTCGCGAGAGAGCTTCATGATCTAATCCTGGAGACATTGTCCTGGAACACTGGATCCGGCTGATATGCCATCCCAGGGCATGACAGCCAATGAGATACTCGAAAGTGTTCGCTGGTGAAAGGGCCGGAGTTTCTACGATTGCCTGAATCAGAATGGCCACAAATGACAGAATCTCAAGAAATCAGTGAATTAGCCCGGCAAGAAATTGTCAAACAACCTGCAGTTTTCACTCTCTCGCTACTGAACACTGTGGAAACCCCATCAGTTAATATTTGCGAGATTGTTGGCATTCGTCATTTCAGCACTTTGTCAAGACTCCTGAGAGACACTGCCTACGTGATGGGGTTTGTGAAACAACTCCAGAAATCGACGATGCGGGAGAAAAACATTTTGAAGGAATTGACAGCGGAGGAACTTAATTCAGCAGAAACACTGTGGATAAAAATCTCTCCGAGCAGCGTCATTTCTGGAAGAAATTAAATTCTTAAATGGTAAACATCAATCTGCAGTCTCCCCAGGTGTAAGGCAGTTCGGCCTGTATTTTGATGACAACAAAATTCCCAGTTGTAAGGGGATAATCGACAGTAGTTCTTTACAAGAGGAGAGGAAGAAACCTATGCTGTTGCCGTCCACTCTTCATTTTGTGGACCTCATTATCAAGGATGTTCACTGGCGTGTGAAACACAGTGGAATTAATACAACTTTGACAATGGTCAGAGCAGTGAGACAGTGCGTGTTGTGCAAGAAACTTGTGGGAAAACCTTTCGTCGCCTGAATCGCTTGAGTTACCCAGCATTCGCGTGTCTGACGACCCACCTTTTACACACACTGGGGTAGATTTTGCGGGGCCTCTCTATACGCGAAAAGAATGCCAAACTGCCAGCGAAGATAACAAAGCTTATATTTGTTTGTTCACATGTGCGTCGACAAGGGCGATTCACCTGGAACTAACTCGTCAATTGAATGTTGACGATTTTCTGCTTGCGTTATGCAAATTTGCAAGCCGTGTCTTCCCGTGACTTTGCTGTCTGACAATGCCAAAACGTTCAGAACCGCACCCAAGGGCATTTGAGCACGACAAGCAGTGAAAGAAGTATGCGCTATCTTGCAAATAACAAGACATGGAATTTTATCGTGGAGAAAGCCCCATGGCGGGATGGGTTTGGGAACGCATGATACAAACCGTCAAGTGAAGCCTAAAGAAAACGATTGAAAGAAATTCATTGAATTTTGACGAACTGGACACTCTACTCATCGAGATTGAGTCGGTCATCAATTCGAATCCTCTAACCTACATGTATGTTAGTGGAGTGACCTACACGTAATCGCCTTCACATTTAATATATGGAAGGCGTATTACAAACACTCCAAACGGAAGCCACTTTGAAGTTATCAGCACAAATGAATCACTGACAAGATGAGCGAAGCATCACAAACATCTTCTGAACCAGTGCATGGAGGCAAGATTACCTGTTCAAATCTACACGAGTCATGCTTCAAAGTCAAAGGAAGAAAACGGATGTCAGATCCAGCAGGTGATGTGGTTCTTCTCAAGAATGGTTCTACTAAGAGAACACTGTGGAAACTAGCTACGGTAAACGAATTGTTACCAGGCAGTGATGGATTTGTGCGAGCAGAAGTTGTGAGAGTTGCGAATGAGTGTCAAACATTTATTCCCAATTGAATTAAATGTGAACACGAACAACTCAGACAGTTTGAGCATTAGAAACACTGTGGTCAGACACTGTTGCATCACAGGATAATTCAACCCCTACGAAACCCTGCCGCAATGCAGCGATAGCTGGGAAAATGCTTCGTATGTTTCAGTCATATAATTGATCTGAACTTGCTGCAATGAACGTGTTCGTTTGTTCCTCAAATTGAGTGAAACAAACGCGGGGAGTGTTAAGAAAGTTGACAGTTTAGTTGACAGTTTTATTGTCTATTTGTTTTGTTTCTTTTGAACATTAATGCGATACGTAAAAGGGTCACATGAGTTTGTACTCGTGCGTTCTAGAAGCTAGCGGCTTGATAGTTTTCTTGATAGTGAATTGAATGAAGCGATGTGTATTATGTGATGATTAAACGAATTTATATAACAATAGTGACCGGTCTCAGAAACTTGAGGAATCATGGCTATGAGACAGAAGCCAAGTATATTGAGGTGACTGCAAACTGGCAGGAAGCGTAAGATGACAGAGGGCTCAGTCAGCTGCAACAATGCCGGTACAATTACGCTATGCCAAATTACATCCTTGATGAACTTATGCCATAGCATAGTGAAAACTACAATTTATCCACAGTTGATGTGAACACGTCAGTTTTGCATGAAATTGTTCATTGTTTGAGAATTAGTTTTGAGTTGGAGCGTTCTTGAAAGAGGTAGATCACTGATGTAGTATGAAAGTTCATCTTTTTACTATTCTTACAGTTAGGGCAAACAAAATACTCATCATTCCACCACTCTTCTAGGTTGTTTTAATAATCATTAAAGCTGTAGTCACATGAAGAAATTTTCAGCATAACCCAGGGTACTCTGATATATGTTACATAACATGTCAATCTGAATTGACACTTCGATTTCATTGTTAACGAAATTAATTTTTAATGAACAACGATATAGTACTGTACATATTTGATCATAACTCAGTTGCAAACGTTCATTGAGATTAAACGAACACGAATGAGAGTCTTTACGATTATAGTTGTTTGGCAGTTAATAACATGGTGCCAAACATGGGGCACGACGAACCCAGTTAACACGAAATGCAACATAAGTGCCAACATAAGTGAAACTGAGAAAAGCAACTCACTTCTTCGAAAACGAGGAAATCGATCTGTAATAACGAAGTTATGCAACGAAGCTTACGCGATCAGCCAAAAGGAACATTAAGACAAAGGGAGGTTGGAGACAAAACAGGGATTACTCAAGAACAAGTGAAAAAACAAGTGAAAAATTGTGCAATCACTGGACGACCAAATTGTAGCTGACTACCCAGTGGAGGAAATTGAAACAAATACAGGAGGCAGAAGCTGTAACATCAATAATTCTGGATACGCAAATGGCCATATTGGAAAAACTTCATGGAAACCAAGGAATGAAAAACACTGGAACTGACGCCACATACCCTATTGGAACTGCAATTAGCGCAACAGATCACGGAGATCCGAGCTCTTCTCAAGCACAAGGGCCGCAGAAACAACAATCAATGACAGGTAGTTTTGAAACTCGAGAAACATCCCCGCCCCCAACTGTAAATGCGTCAAACACAGGTATGAGCTCTTCGTTTGTTACTAATAATAGCGCAACAGTGAGTACAATCCAACAGTAGCAATCGAAAACCAAATTGCCAAAATTAACTTTGAAGAAGTTCGGAGGGGCCATAACAGAGTGGCAAACGTTTTGGGACCTTTTTGACAGCGCGATTCATAAAACGCCTTTCAACCCAATTGACAAATTCAATTATTTGAAGTCTCTACAGGGCATATGGATGAGCTGCTCAAAATTTCCATTTCCACGAGTGAAAGAGCTTCCCAGTTACATTTTGTGCACGACAAAATCAATGTCAATGTGAGGGATTTGCAAGCCTTAGGTATAAACGCAGAACAATGATGGCAGCCTTGCGATTCCAATAATCATGTCTAAACTGTCATCACAAGTTGGAGTACAAGTGGCCCGTAACATTATACAAGAAGTGTGCGAAATATCTGCGCTTTTAGAAGTAATCGGAAGGGAGGTAGAAGCACGTGAGATCAGCAAAGGTCTGAAGGTCGATAATCCAAGTGGCAGGCCAAAGCTCACATTGCCAACAAATCCCAGTGCGGCCGCGCTATTGGCTGGAGCAAACGCGCCATCCATAAACAAATTCCAGTGCATTTATTGTGACGAAAACCACTTTTCTGCCTCCTGTGATCGAATTGTTGATCGATCAGCAATAAATGAAATGCTCAAGCGTGATCAAAGGTGTTTTGTTTGTTTAAAGGTCGGGCATAATTGGAATAGCCCTTGCTGCTAAGGTTGCAAATGCAGGCATTGTCTAGGCAATCACCATCAATCACTGTACAATCAATTGCAAATGCGTCAATCTGTAAAGCCCAGGGAATCGCCTTCTCAGCCCAAACAAAAACACAAAATTCAAAACACTACTCAAGCCAGCGCTATGACTCAGCAAACGACCATGTGGTGAACAATGAGTCTGCCATGTACGACAGCATCAAATTGAGCGAAAATAGCCAACGAGTACCGGTATGATATCCACGAGTGTGAAATCGAGCGGAAATGTTCTTCTGCAAACAGCAACAGCCATTGCCACAAACGAATATGGAACAAAATCTGTGAAAGTTGAAGTATTATTTGATAGCAGGAGTCAACGTTTGTACGTAACCGATCGAGTCAAATCACGACTTGGCCTAAACTCTGCTAAAACCAAAGCACTGAACTTAAACACATTTGAAGTTGGGAATCATCAAATGCAAAAGTGTGAAAAATTGTTCTTAACACTTCAAAACAAGCACGATAAAAAAATTACCGAAATCTCTGTTCTTAGCACACCAGTCATTTGTTCACCGCTACCAAATTTGGTAGAAGTAGATAAGTATCCTCATTTGCAAGATTTGGATCTCGCAAACGGTTCTGACTCCTAGAACTCTGTTGGCATTTTAAGCGGATCTGATAATTACTGGCAACTTGTATCAGGAGAAAAGTCTGGCCCAACTGCAATTTCGAGCGCATTCAGCTGGCTTGTATCAGGTCTGACAGAAAACACAACAAATCAAGATATAACTCTATCAAACCTCATAATTTCAGACCAATGCAACGACATCTATGAGACAAAACAAAATGACCTCATTTCGACATTGAACAGGTTCTGGAACACAGAAACAATTGGAATTGAACATTCCACATCGAGAGAATTTCCAACTATGATCACCGAATTAGAGCCCGATATTTCTTGCAACAGTCTTAACTACGAAGTGGGCCTACCGTTTAAGGAAGACTGTAAACCATCTTCCAACAACTGCAACATGTTCGCTTCATGACTGAAAACACTGCATTTCAAATTGCGAAAAGAGCCAGAACTTTTGAAAAAATCTGATCGCATTATTGAAGAACAAGAACAGAAAAATGGAATTATTGAAAAGGTTCCGAGTGAAACAGAAAAACACAGCAACTCAAACCTCAACGTAATTCATTTTTCGACGCATCACGCTGTTATCAGAAAAAATCGCGACACAACCAAGGTCCGAATTGTTTATGATGGATTAGTGAAATCAAGTGATAATTCATCGTCAAAGGGCATATAATTGTCAAGTCAAAATTTATCGCTCAATGATTGCTTGGAGGTAAGTCAAAATTACATTCCACATATTTCCGACATGCTCATTAAATTCCGGCAGAATACAATCAGTCGGACAGCCGATATTGAAAAGGCTTATCTGATGGTTAGCGTCAAACCTGAAAACAGAAACATGCTACGTTTCTTGTGGTTTGAAAACGCCGTTTTCAAAATGCCAACAATGAAGGAATCAGGTTCAATTGTCTCGTGTTTCATCTTCGTTCTTCGCCATCCATACTGGGAGCAACAATCAAACATCTCAAATTGTACAAAGTGAATTGGAAATCACACAATTACTGGAAGACTTGTTCATGTCGATGATTTAATAACAGGAACAGATGACGATGATAAAGCATGCAAAATCTATCAGAAATCAAAACGAACCATGAGTGAAGGCGGTGTTAATCTCCGAAAGTGGAGCTTGAACTCTCGAACTCTACTTAAATTCCCGGAAACTGACTCAGTGTCAAGTGAATATCGAGTTCAGTTTTACGTCATAAATTCAGTTTTTTAGACAAAATAGTAAATGTGTTTTATACTAAATATACTCTTTTTTACTCTGGATAGAATAGGGAAGAAAGCCTTACTATATTTACTTTGAATGGAAGAGAAGGAAAACTGCAAATGCAAGGTATACTCAGGTTAAGTTCGAAGACCATGCCAGGCTCAGGAAGCACGATTATCAGGAAGGCTTTACTCTGAAAGGGCTAAAACGAATGGCGATGTCATTGTCTTTCAAAACGTACACTGATCTTGACTTGAACAAAGCTCAAATTGGAAATTCTGTTGGTGAAGCCTTTGAAGATACCGAAAACTTTGTTTTCGACGATTATTTGCGATCCAATGGACTATTTGCATCAAGAGTGATAAAGATGAAGATATGCCTCGTATGTGTATGGAAGATGAAGGTGGGTCAAATGAGGAGTCAGACCTGGAACACGAAGAAGAAAAAAGTGAAAAGGAAGATTTTGAAGACATGGGGAAGTTGTCCGTGAAGGGGCAAAGACACGACATTGAAATCGAACGCGTAGCAGTACAGTACAGCAGAAACTCTGGCGAAAGAAGTGCATTGTTCACCAGTGGCTGGGACATGGCTTTTAATAGCTGTTCGCCAGATTGTGACGGTCAAGATAAAGAAGAATATGAGCCTTTGAAGGGCATGTTTTTTGTAAGTGGTATTAAGATTGACTGTGTTTCCCTCTGGACAGGTATTCTCTTTTGGGAGCAGATGTAAGTACATTTACGTTCAACTTTCCTCAAGCAGACCCAGATGCTAAAGATTTTACCAAGCCGCCAACAATCTTGCATGGACCGGATGTCATCATTGGTCATGAGGGGGATCTGTTTGTCGGTGTTGTCGCAAATATATATAATGAAATTGGTGTTATGCATACATGGTACCGAAATGGACATGAATATTGCAATGGACATACTCAGAATGCGATTAAGGTATCTGAGGCAGGAACCTACAGTGTCCAAGTAGCCTATGGAGAAAAATTGTTGTCATCGTCATCTGTTGAGGTAGTCAGCTGTACTGAAGAGCATAGCACGAAATGAAGTTCCAACTCAGAGGTGGGTGCATGGGTGTAATGATAAAATAACAACATTGGCAATGATTTAATGATCTAGATGACATCATTCTATATTTTCTCAAAACTTCCAGTGAGCAATCAAGAAATGATGTGTAATCAATAAATTCCTCACTCTTGCGATTGCATGGGAGAATGTATTTTCAGATAATTCAAAAAGCAGTGATCAGCTGGCAAAGCTGAAGAAGGCAATGGAAGCATCTAACCTACCTTCAATTTGTCAGCAGCTATCACCTCAATGGAGAAGCCTAGTACTGAAGTGTCTCCATTACACCCCCACTAACCAAGTCACAGCAAATGACCTTGGTTTTTTCAAATTGTAGTATTTATACTGACGGTGGTGGGCGGGGGATGTTAAGATAGTAGCATTTAGGGGAGCTAAGTGGGTGGGGTCTTGCTGCTTACCACCAGCAATGCTGAATTGATGTGGTTGTTGAGTTTTAAAAGTATTGTTAAAGTTCAATTCAATTCAATGATTAAAGTTTTGCCAACTGTTCCAACTGTACATTAATGCAAGCTAAGAATGGGTTCAGTGATTATTTGGTATTAATGTGTACGTTGAAAGGATACAGCAGTGACACTCTAACTTGAATTCTACATCTGAGATATTGTTAAGCGTAAACTGGTTTTAGTATCTCAATAAGGTTACTATTTTGAGAGATAACTACATTTAGTGATTCTGTCTGAAGAAGATTTAGCGACAACTTATTTAAGCACTTTTGTTGAAAATATAAAAGGATGTATCAACATTCTGAACAAACTTTAATAATTAGTAAATACTAAATATTAGCGAGTTTTTCAAAATTGTTAATATTAATAGCTACTACTACTTTATTTTGTGCTTTTGTTATGTTGCGTTGGTGAGATTGAAAGATTTCTTCTTAGTTTTTGCTTGGTTGGTATTTTCTATATGTTTTCTTTGTGTGTTTGTTAATGTTATCAAATCAGTTTAGTCTTACTGTGTAATTTACAATATTATGATAAAGTGAATGGCTGGGGTCAAATAGCCAACCGACATTTTGATAAAAATAACCTTAGTCTTAAAAGCAAATCAGTCATGCATTTTTTGTATTTTGACGCTGTCAAAATTGCCACGACCTAGTTGCACGCTTTGAATCGTGAAACAAGAGATGCGATGACACAGAAATAGACCCCAACCAATCATTTTAAGTGCACTAATTGTAAGCAAGTGTGACCACTGCAAGGGTGAGGCAAACATTCAAAATATAGTTTTGTTTTGAGCATTGTTTAATGAACATAACCAAGAGCAATTGACAGTCAAGTTCTGTATTTGATATTTCTAACACAGATATAAGGTTTCTAAATTGTAACTGCACTGACATAAAACTCTAGTGTTTATGTGTGCTTTTGTTGCAAAATTTGCTCAGCCTGTGCTGTGATGCACCAGTCAATGTTATGCCCCAGGGTAGGGGGTGGGGCGGTCAGGCATTCCCAGGGTATTTGACAAAATATCCTTTCCCATGGGAGAGATTTTTGACACAAATTGGTTGCCCACAGGGGATAAAATACAGTAAATGTATGAAAAACTTTACAAACCGTGTTATCCCGGGGGTGGGGAATTTGACAAAACTCGTAAGCAAAATGTCAAATCCCCCTGGGTATGCCCGCCCCCATACCCTGGGGCATAACGTTGACTTGTACATCGTCGCACAGGCTGAGCATAATAAAGCATGATTCCAACTTCACCAAAATTTTAAGCAATAATATGGCCAACTTTGAAGTTTGAACTTTGAAGTTTGAACTTTGCAGTTTGAGCTTTAAAGTTTGAAGATTGAAGTTTAAAGATTGAAGTTTGAAGATTGAAGTTTAAAGATTGAAGTTTGAAGTTTGAACTTTAAAGTTTGAACTTTGAACTTTGAACTTTGAACTTTGAAATTTGAAAGCTGAAGTTTGTGGTTTAGATTCTATTATTAAGTTATTATTCTCTTGTTCTAAGTGTTCTAACCTTCAAAGGAATTTGCTTGTCTTCGGTTTCTGTCATCTGCACGAAGTTTGTCGGTTCCAACTGACAAGATTTTACTCTTGTATAGTTTTTGTCCCGCAGTTCTTCTAAAAATAAATTTGTCGGCGAAGGGATCTTTCACAGAGTCAAAATAAAACTACCAAACTGTTACACTTGTCATGCACCCCTGGCCCTTCCACTCCATGATATACATTTGCTGTATAACTAACTGAAGTTTCTGGAACACTGTACCAGGTATTATTATTACTATTATTATTATTATTGCTATTATTATTATCATTATTATTATTATTATTATTATTATCATCATCATCATCATCATTATTACGGCACAAGTTGTGCTCAAATTTCAAATGGTTAGATAGAAAATATTTAACATTCCTCTAAAAGTAAGAACCCGAATTTAGTCATTTTTTCCTCCCTTCTCAGTCAAAGAAATACTGATTTTGCTGCATTCCCAATTTTGCTGCATTGCTTCCTTTGTTAGATCCTCCTCATTTTATTACTGTCAATGTTACATTGTAGGACCTAAACTTTTTTAACTCAGTAGTGAATTTATTCTAGCAAGGGTTCATTGACGTCTTTTTCTTTTATTTTTATCAAAGAAAAAGACGTTAATGAACCCTTGTTCTAGCTGTGTAGTAAACAAAGGCTCTGAACAGAACAGAGAAAAAATATATTTACATCATGCAACTGACCAGGCTTGAATGATGGCGTCCTTTGAAACCCGTGCCAACATTTGAAAGTTTTTGTAAGATTTTGTATACTACTTTTTCTTCTTTTTGTGTGTTAAGTATTTATTTT
>JAOEJI010632930.1:0-14968 GCA_025448255.1 Umimayanthus chanpuru
CCCCCCTTCCCCCAAAAATATGTTTTGTGGTGAAACAAATATTGTGCATGCATATTTCCTGAGAACAAATCACTTTTGTGTGTAGGCATTTAAAAAACAAATATGCCTGTACAAAAACTTCCCAACAATCATCTTAAAAGGTGAAATGGTTGGCCCCAAACAAATACGTTTATTTCTCTTACTGTTTTATATTCCTTGTTTTTTTTCCATAAAATATTTTGGCTTTAACTTTTATTGTAAAAAACTTCTAAATTATGACTAATGTAAATAAAATCCCCGTGGCTTTCCATTGGTAAACATTATAATTGATTTTTGTCATCATACAGTGTATGTTTGTAAATAGTGAGTTGTGCAATGTTTTGGTAATTATTATTGTAAAATTTAACACCAGCTTTAGGTAATTATAAAATTAAAAGACATTTATTATTAGTAGTATGGTTACTGTTATTATTAATATGATTGCAAAGGGGATCTATAGGGAGACTGAGGGTGCAGTGAATTTGACTAAAGTTCCTAAATCACTGCCTTCCCAAAACAATATCTTTACAAAATATATGTATCTCGGTTTATCATCAGCACACGCAAGGACTTCTTTTTATTTTTCGAATAAAGTAAATGTATAACTCAAAGTCTTAAATAATTAATTGTGGAAAAAGAAACATTGAACAACTATTTCCATAAAATTTCTTGTCGTCTGAAAATTTCGGAACGCACTGTTTACATGATGATATAAGAACATGATGCATGTAAGCTGATTGGGTCATTTTTGAAGCAATTTATTGTGTTATGCCCGACTCTGTAGAAAAATATATATAGGATCAAACTATCAGACTTCCAAAAATCCCTTCCTCACTGAATTTTGGATGGTTTTGTCAAAATCAACCCCCCCCCCCCAAGGCTAGATAGGGTTGACTTTGCTTGGAAAAACAAAAAATCTGCAAGTGTGCGAACCAGAATAGTGGCCACAATCGGGAACGAAGCACAACACCACGTATATCTGTTTCCACTTAATTTCTCCTCAGATACTTCAAAGTTATACTTTCAGTGAAACACCTCTGTCTCCAAAATTTGAATGGGCTTATATATACGGCCTCTAATATACTTGTAAAAGATTGACAACAAAAGCCAAAACACCAACGACGCGAACAGAAGCTATGGGCTAATGCATTTGTTTGGAACGAAAAATATCCTCAGTACCATGACAATGTGACATCACACTTTAGAACTCTACAACTGGCTTAGCAAAGAAACATTGCTTTTAAGAAAGAGGATGTCCAATGTGGCTACACACCTTGACGAAATGCACAAGAACAGGGTCGATGGAGCTAGACGACCATTGGCAAAGAAACAGTCAAGGTAAAATTGAAAAGGTACTTGGAAATATTGATATTGATAGACACTAAATATATAAGCAAGAAAATAAGTAGTCTGTACTGATTTACTCTTCTTCTGCATTTGTTGTCCTGCAGAAGTCCAAACTGATGCCTATTGTCTCTGTGGACAAGGGGGAAATGGACTTAATTATGGTGTATTGTAATAGGTAAAATGTTCAAAGTTTACAGTACCCAGCTGCTGAATGTACTGGGCTTTCAGGGGAAACTGTCCCTGCTGGGTCTTGGATCTGCCAGATGTGCAGGCATTAGGTATTTGTACCTGCACAAGGTGAAAAGAGTGTTGATCTACACTGGTAGTCACTGTCATTGCAACTGGCGTTGTATGAAAAGAAAATGAAATACTTAGTTCATTAGTTGTATACTACAGATTGTTAAGTCAATGACATTCATAGCCACTGTGACTTGTGTTTGTGCTAACTGTTTTATAACATTAACCGTAGGTATTGCAGATATTTGCAGAATTTGAAAATTATCATTGCATCATGCCTTATCAGTATAACCAATTTTATTATATGGCTGACTGATTTCGCGTAATGTGATTGGTCAATTTCAGGTCCGTAAGTATCGTACGGACCTATAGCTTTGGAGCAGCTGTCATAAATTTGCAAAGTTTGTTTACGTTTTTAAGTATCGTTTTGCAAACAAAAAATCACTTAAAATGGTCCAACAATTCGGCAGTTTCATTTACGATGACGACGGCTTTGACTTGCCCAATTTCGAAATCAAATTATGTCCTGAAAGAACTGAAGAACCAGTCCCAAATGAAGAAGAGCTAGAAGAAAACCGAGACTCAAGTCAAGAAATTGACAATTTTATTCAAAATATAAAATCACAAAACACCGTGAAGAAAACTCAGGTAGACTGAAGGAAATTGGAAAGCTTTTGTAATGAGAAAACTGGTGGTAGATTTAACATTACAACCATACCCTGCCAGGAGCTCGACAAGCTTTGTGCCACTTCTTTAAAGACGTAAGGAAGAAAACCGGCGAAGAATACGAGCCGGAGACACTGTTTTAACTTAAGAGTTTTCACCACATCAGCCAGCAACGGATTGGTGAATTGAAACTTCCATTTAATATTTTAAAGGATGAAGTTTTTGTCGTTGAAGACAAGTTTTGGCTGCCGAGTGGAAGAACTTGGTCAAACAAGGCAAGGGGTATAGACCCAACGCGACGCAACCCGCGAGTTGGAAGACGAGGAAGAAGAAAAGCTCTTCGAGTCTGGAGAGTTAGCTTTGAAAGACCTGCTTGCGCTACAGCGTACTCTCTAGTGGTTTTTGTTAATGCGCTTTAGCTTTACAGCCAAAGACGAAAGCAGAAATTTCTGTTTGGGCCGACGTAAAGCTGGACAGAGATCCACAAACAAACCGCGAAGTCTTGGTTTGGGCCGCAGAACACGACAGCCGAAGACCCGCCAAGGACTCGATGAAGGACATCGGCGAGTGTTTGACCCATAGGTTTTGCCACTGGGAAAAAAAAAACCTGTCCAGCATTACAAGGTTTGTGAAAGCTATCGTCCGGAAAAAGTCAAGGCTCCAGTCACCTTTTTTTCTGGCAGTAAACCAGAACTGGCGACAAAGTCAGAATGCAATTTGGTACAAGTCCTCGCCACTCGGAAAAAACCAAATAGGAATTGTCCTCTCAAAAGCGCAGTGCTGGTGAGGTCTCCAGTTGAAAAATAAGAAGGTGGCGAACCATTCCGTCCGCAAAACTTCAGTCTCTCGTTTGCTTGATGCTGAAATTCTTGAGAACTTCGTGACTCAGCTGAGTGATCGGCGACACAAGAATATCTAGAGTTTGATGCATAAGACACACAGTGAAGGTAATGTCAGACACGTTGAGTCGCGCCAGCGTGAATGAAAGTCGATCAACAATGGCCTTCAGTCAACAATCCGTCCAGTGTCCCGCCACTTCTGTTGCTGGTAGAAGTCCTTTTGCAGAGCTCACCCCAGGACAAAGTTTCCAACTGTTTGGTGGTGCTACAATTGGCTCCATCAGCAATTGCGTGTTTAACATAAATCCGAGTTTGAATGCAGATCAAGGCGATGGTTCAGTATCCGCGAAACGTCAGAAAACCGGCGATTGAACACACACAAACATTTTCTCCTTTAAATATTTTATACATTTTGCTTATACAGCTGTTTTAATTGCGAACAGTGTTTTCAACAAGTATAAGAGTTCAATTCGAACTTTTTTTAGTGACTCTCGTGATTGCATGAACAACAGTGGTTTGTCAAACTTTCTAAGTTTGCATGTTCTGATCCGAAACCTTTGTAGTGCCGGTGATTGCAAGTGAGCGCCAATTAAATCCCTTGATCACCTGTCAAAATGTCAAATGATTTCGTCCCTTTCTCAATTTTCGGAATAATAAACAAAGTCATATAAGGTCCCAATAAAAAAAAAATAGATTAGTTTATCATCCTATCATGGTAAACTAAAGGCTCCGTGAGCCAACTCATTCATATTGTTTGAGGGATGAGATTGAGTTGTTATATGTAATTGCCTATTTTTTATTGAAATACATGAATGTGTGCGGTGTTTCCATAACACGCCTTTACTGTTCTTGGGATTCTTGATACTAATAACTGGTAAACTTAATCAAACGTGAATTTTTTACATAAGTTTAAATAAGTATATCAATAATTAATAACATTTATGTAAATGCAATAAATAAGTAAAAAGTGTAAAATTGTTTAAAATTCCTTGAATAGGCATCTATCGTCTTGACATACGGTAGTATAAAATTATGTGAACGTTTTCTTAATGGTCTAGTTCTCTTTTCAGACAACAAGTCTGCTCTGTCCCTTGCCCATTTATTTGCATTGCTCTGTGGACCCGAGTTCATAAAGATGTCAAAACGAGATCTACACATGATTATTCATTCATCTGCACTACTTGCTCATTATCACCATAATATTCAGAATCTTCAGAGTTTGTCATCAAGTCCTCCGCTTGTGTCTCGTGTTGAGATTCATTCGAATTCGCATGTCCCTGTGATTGGCAAATGAACGAGCGAAGCTTACCAGCAATGAAGTTTTTACAATGCAATACTCTTGTATGCCACTTTCCTGCTGCATGATCTAACAGATTTAAAAGTAAAAAACAGTAAGTAAACTCTTTATTCAAAACCTTTATTGGAATAGCAAATCCTATTTGCGTCTCTATTCTAGTGTTTCGAGTCCGTCCGCTAGCTAGCTGTCAGTTTAATTTGTTTGTCGGGATCCCTCACAGCGCGCGTGGCGTTATGGGTAGCTATGGTGTCATTCGACACGAGGCGAGCTGGAGCACGAATATTAAATGCTGTTGACGAGTTTTCAAGTGGTGAAGTTTTGCCGTCATCAAAGGCAACTATACATTTTTATTCATGGCAAATAGGGTTGCAAATACTCATGAAGTTCATCGGGCCGACAAGCGGTTTAGCAGATTCTCGCGGAATTTGAACTCTTTATGAGCTTTGCAGGTTTAGTTGCCTCCTATCAACATGTGAAACAGTCGCAGGCGATCGACGAAGCCATCGTTCAAGGTCACGCGTTGTACTATTATACACTTTCAGATGGCCGATTTTCCGACGCAGAAACTCTGGCGGCTGACGTTGTACCAACTGCGGTGGCCATATAAACGCAAAACGTGTGTCATAAAATATGGCGTTGAGTCTCAAGCAGCGATGGAAAGCTCGTACGAAAGCGAGACACCATGTACCATACTTCGGCCTGCATCAATTTCAAGCCTGGGCCCGGTTTTTCAAAGCCTGATTAGTGCTAATCCTGGATTAATCCAGGTCCTGATGAACAATTTTGGAGTTTTACAAGCAGTAAATGTGCTTTTTGTTTATAATCGTACACGGTTATACGATGTCCTTATCTAAAGATGAAGAATCAGTAATCCATTTCAATTGAAAGCGCTGACAAATTATTTATCGGCCTAGACTCAGCAAATATTTTGCAAACAAGATAAGTAAATCTGCATTTTACGAGAAACTATGCCAACCACAATTATTCATAAAAATGCTGTTTCTTCCAGATGATGTAGTACTTGACAAAACAGATTTGGAGATTAAAACCTATCGATAACTTCACAGGAAAGATTTATCATCGTTCAGATTGTTGTACATGTGTGCAAATGGATAGAAGCCCTGTGCTTCATGGATGGGCGACTTGTGGTGATCTTTGATACATGTATGCAGTGTCGTTCTTCACTAATTAAAGCATAATAAAACCGATGGATTTACTGAACTTTGTGTTTCAGTTTTATTTAAATTTGAGCCTAGCTGCCTTTGTGAGTCATTTTTTTTTACTTTAATGTAAACTTGGTGATGTTTACTACTATCAACAAAGTTTAATTCCAAAGCCGTTTAATTAAATCTCAGAAGCACGAAAGTACTTGGTCAATTTTTCAAAGATGTGATTTTTAGTAGCGTAATAAAACCCTGTGACAATTCATGCATGTGCACTATTATTCCTGTAGCTATTCATGTTCTGGTGATATTTTTCATCCCAAGCGGGACATATGAGGGAGGATGAGTTTTCTGATATTGACTATTAAACAAAAACAACGCACTTAGTTTGTTATGTAACAATCAAATCAATTAAAACTCCTGCCACTTATAAGACCCCCAAGACACGGGAATTAGCATTACGAGCATTTATCATAGTGATCGTAACGTCACATTTGTTCGGTGAGGCGATGAAACTAACACTTTCCAGAATGATCGGAATTTTTACCCATGTTTAACATGAGACAGCTTCAGAAACGTAGGAACTTATATAACGTCGGCATATATGACGTCAAGCAAATGGGTAACGACTTGCCGTGGAAATCGTGTGAAGGAAAGTATAATGTATTGCTACAAACTATTCCTTTTGTTTGGCCATTATCTATTTTCGTCTCTTTTTTCGGCTCTCTACTTGCCATAGACATGTCACATTATTGTAGTTGAATTGTTAGTACTGCAGATTTCTTCCTCACATATCCATGTCACGATTTTCGATCGAGACTGTTTCAGCACGACGTCATACAATGTTAACACTTTACCTCATTAATATATAACATAGTACTCGTTCAAAAAGTTTCAAGGAGCCAGTTACGTAAAACATGAAATCCGACGTGAACTTCTTTAGTTGTTGCATAAGATTTCTTAATGTTTATCGTCTTCCATTTGACTAACTCCCGCCGTACAGCTTTTATTGAAGTGGTTTCTAAACTCACAAGTACCGCTTTATTTCCCTGTCATAACAAGTTATTTGTCATTATTTTCCTATGATCACATATACAATGGCAAACCTAACAGTTAGTATAATTTATCACTGATGACTGAAAAACACAATTATTCTACTTGTAGTACAACCAACGAAGAAATCTCTCTTGCATCATTTTGAACTAATATAAGAAAATATTGTCCCGAACCGTTATTGGTACATTTTTCTGGAATAATACTTCCTTATGAATTCGAAGTAAACCCACCAAAAGCACTTTAAAAAGCGCGTCAAATCTTTCAGTCTACCAATCTCAGTACTGGCAATTTATTTCACTCTATCAGCTTATAAACTGAACTTCTTTTCTCTTCGTTTCCTGCCATATTATCTGTAGACCAGTTTTAAAAAAGGGCATACCATTAGTTTTACTATATAGTGCCATAACTCCTCTCTTTAGCTGTGATATACGTATGGATGTAAATGTATATACATTGCATGAAAAGAGATGAAATGAAATCGGCGTTTCCACAGAACTGAAACTTGGCAGCAACGCGTCTCCAGTTGGCAGATTACCGGATTTTATCGCAATGATGAAAAAACAATATAAAATCAACTAAAACATTGGCTCTCCGGCACATGCTCTACATTTCACTGGCTGCATTTGTAAAAAGCAACTTGATCATCAGGAAAAAGTACACAGTAACACCTTTTAAAATATACGCTGATTTGCATGATTTACGTGTGGGAGCGCAATGCATGCAATGAGGAAAAGCGGCTCTTCAATAAGCTTCCGTAGTTTTAAGACCGCAAAATAATGTTCCTAGATTAAAGCGCTTTCGGAAGATCGCTCAATAGAACGACATCACTGGCTGTATTCATAACGTTATATGAAACAACTAGTACTAACATATCGTCTTCGTATTGCACTCATGTGGGCAAGTTTTTAAGTACAATACGAAAAGGGTGAAATACCATTCGCAAACTCTCACCGATATTTTTGCAAGATATATACACTAAAAGTACTACCAACTGTAAACAAACTCCAGTTATTTGAACCAGGAGAAGGCTTCGTAATTTGATTTTGTAGCAGCTTTGAAGCTGGACACACCTGCGAATTCTAAGTCTTAAATACAGTATTTGTGAAATAGAAGATCTAACCCGTTTCAAAGCACCAAGGTGGAGGCTAAGATCTAGAATATCTTAATATTTCGGTTTTGTGTTAGTAAACAGTGGCAGAGTAAGTTCCGTTTTGGCTATACTCATAGTGTTACCACAATGAAACATTTCAAATTTTGCTGCTTCGGACTAACACGGCCCCGGGTTTAGGGGTCGACCGCGATCTATAACCGTATAAACTCTCCCTGGGTCTGCTACAGGAAACCACCAATTTAAAATGACTCAATTTAAGTCAGAGCAGGAAGCTTTCCTGAGGGAATAATTCGAAGGAAGTTGAAAAGGAAATCGCGTTAATATATGCTTTTTCATGGCCGAATGGCAAAATACGAAATTAAATTCAAGGACTTAGTTTGTGAACAACGCATTGATTAGAGACTGCATGTTTCCAGGCCCAGTCATCAGTAATGCTTACCAAGCAAGTTAATTGTTTGACGTCAATGGAAGAATATAAAAGAAGTATGTATGAAGGCATCCTTTACACTTTACGTGAATGTTCAAGTCCAGATGCCAGATCCTGGAATTCATGAAATTGTTACTGTTGTGAGAGTTAGGTAGGTTAAATCATCAGTGAAGAACTTGTCACTAAGTTTTCACTTTCATTTCTTTACAAAAGAGAGAAATCTCGAACAGCGGAAGAAAGAATCTTGACGTTGTTGAGTCGCGCAAGCACACGACATGCAGAATTCGATGACCACAGCTCATTCGACTTGGGAACACCTGAATCAACCAAAGGTCTTCAACTCAAGTGATAGTTTAAACCGAGACGTACCACGGACAAGTTGCCCTGATTCTTTTGACTTCAACCGCCCAAACTATCACCTATATCCGATTTACTTGGACACTGTACAGCGGGCAGAGGGAAGTAGCAGCATGTCAGGAAATCAACCAATTCTCAAAACCAGTCCAAGTTCAAGTTACTTCAACCATTCTACGGCATTTCAACCTCTTTCTACTCTTCCCTGTCCATACACTTGGCCACTGCTTGGTGGTCTTTCGATTCCATCAGATCAAATACAGCGCAACCAGTTCGCCAAGTCCCCAGCATCTCAAAGTGCATTTAAGCTCAAGTCATCAACCCATCGAGCTCAGACGTCAACAGCTGTAGCCGATGTGCAGTCTGTGGCTGCAGTAGATACTGGGAAAGGAAAACATAAAACTGTAAGTAGAAGACTTTCAAGTTCAAACTCCGATTGCAGTTTTTTAGAAAGTCGGATTTCAGATATCAATACTGAAAGCAGCAAACTGAGAAGTAAGAGAAAACCAGTAGAAGTGAAAGATGAAAGATACTGGAAGAAGAGAGAAAAAAACAATCTTGCAGCAAAGAAATCACGCGAAGCAAGGCGAAGGCAAGAACTGTCTATACAGAAGAGAGCATCGTTTCTCGAGATTGAAAACTCACGACTTCAGTTAGAACTGAGCTGTCTTCGACAAGAAAATAAAAAGCTAAAGAGGCTAGTTAGTGTATACATGTGACAGGGTAGTGATTTGTAAGCTTCCACCTCTACAAATTTTCTATTTATTTTTTTCTTGAAACACTCCGAACTAACTAGTCAACAATTTTATGGCGGTGGCCCTCACGGAGTATTAAAGACAGCCATTTTGAAGCGATTCGACGAAGACCCATCAGAGTGCTAAATTAAATCGCCTATTTTGCAGGGGCGCTTCGTCCGACCAATCTCCCAAACAATACTTTGACTAGTGACATCTAATATAGTGATAGTAAAACTTTCTTTGGCAATAAAATACTTTATAATAGACTTCTTCATTTACATGAAGAACGCGAACAAAGTGACCGTAATTTTGCCTACTTTAAACATGTAAAAGCCTCTCCGGTACATGGGTTTGTGAAACAAAAAAACTTTCAGAGGATTAGACACTGTTTCTATACCTGTTGCCTGATTCATATTTGAGGCAGTTGTAATGGAGGACCGCTTTGTTGTTTACAAACACCAAACGTATCTTCCTAATTCAAAAACTGAATTATACTTAAAAATTCACTGTTCATATGTGTTGCTTCATAGTTGCATTGATAAAGCTTTATAAGTCATTCATTGTTAATATTGTTTTTTACCTTATTCTCCTTCTTCTGCCTCTTTTTCTTCTTCTTCTTCTTCTCTTTCTTCTTTTTCTTCTTCTTCTTCTTCATCGTAATCTTCTTATTTTTTCTTTCTCTTTTTCTTCTTCATCTCCTTGTTCTTCTCCTTTTCTTCTTCTTCTTCTTCTTAGATCTAAAGAAAGCGTTTGACAACGTTAATCACAATATTTTGCTGAAGAAACTAAGTTTTTATGGTACAAGAGGATTCATGCAGGACTGGTTTGCGTCCTACCTTTGCAACAGATTCCAAACTACTTCAATGACATCGTATGTGTCGGATAGGATCAAAATCACATATGGTAAGCCACAGGGTTCTATTCTAGGACCTCTCCTTTTTTTGATTTATATAAATGACCTTCAACTTCCTCTAGTATTTTATGTTTCCACTTATTTGCTAATGATAAATATCCTTTATGCCAACAAATGTAAAAAAAAAGCTTTAGTTACATCTAGGTGATTGATTGCTCAAAGGCAAAAAATGGTTAACAGCAAATATACTGACACCTGATATCAAGAAATCTAATTTTATTATATTCCACCCTTCTCGACACAAACTGCAAACCAAATGTCAATCGAAATGTTTGATCATTTTCCCACAAAAATCTTCCGCTTGAACGCAAACAATTTATTAAGTATCTTGGTGTACTAATTGATGAACACCTTTCATGGAAAACCCATATAGATTTCCTATGTGATAGAATAAGGATAAATGCTAGTGTAATATCCAAACTGAGACACTATTTACATTGTACCCACACATGTGTTACTAACAATGTATAGATCAATGATTCGTCCTTTACTTCTACACGGAATTAGTATCTGAGGACCAGCAAGTAACTTGCTCATCAACAAATTGCTAGTTCTTCAGAAGTGCACTCTTAGGTCAATCTTTTTCAGAAAAATTACAAAAAGTGCTATACCATTGTTCACAGAGAATAATGTTCCACCTGTTACTTTGCTTTATCTTGAATCTATATCGCATCTGATGTTTGATGTCGTAAATTAACAGTAATGCACCTTTACATATTCAAAACATGTTTATCAATCTAGATGCAGTTCACACTTACAATACACGTTCCTGAACATCTAAAAACCTTTTCTGTAAGTTTTCAAGACTTGAAATTCAAAAGCGTTCCTTTTCGCGAGTCGGAGTTATCATATGGAATAAAATTCCAGAAGATTTAAAAAAACATTCAAAATTTTGCTTTCGTTATCAACTTAAAACAGTATTACTCAAAAACCTTAACTTATATGGTTATCATGTTGAAATCTCCAAGCACATCTTTAACTAAAATACCTCAATAAATAAATTCTGTCTGTCTGAATGTCTCAAATGTATTTTTTTACTGTACTGATTTAGTGTAAACATAATTTTATTTTGGTTATAGTTACAATTTTGTTCATTTATATATGTTTGTTTATATGATATGTACTACTTTACATTTACGGCTTTAATACTTAATTTGCCTTGATTAGCTTTAGCTATTTGAAGATTAATTTACATTGTAATATATTCTTTTTTGTCAATAAATCTTGAGATCTTGAATCTTAAATTCTTGAAATCTTGAAATCTTGAAATCTTGAAATTTTGAAATCTTGAATCTTCTTTCTTCTTGTTCTTCTTGTTCTTCTTGTTCTTCTCCTTCTCCTTCTCCTTCTCCTTCTCCTTCTCCTTCTTCTTCTTCTTCTTCTTCTTCTTCTTCTTCTTCTTCTTCTTGTAGGTCTTCTTTTTTGATATATGACAAAATAAGGCCAAAAGTTTTAAATTGTGTTCCGGACATTTTCCGTTTAAAATTATCATCGTTTTGCTCTTTCTCTATTTCCTCCTTTTTTTTTTCTCACTTAAAATAATATTTCTAATCCATGCATTTACTTGCTATTATTATTATTTTATTAATGTTGTTGTTACTATCGTTGGTATTACTAATTGATAATAATAATAATAATACAAATAATAGTAACAGTTAAGTCAACAACATTATAACAAACTGAGTTCGCTAAAGATCATTCAAAAAAGGTGTGGACGATTAAGCCATGTCAAGGAAAATCTTCACACGCTTCATCGATACAAATAAGAATCACAGCTGGGCCTCGTTGTTCTAAAGTGGCTTATCGCTAACCTAGGATTAAAACTTCAACCCACAATTTGGTTTACTTCCGTACAGACTGATTTGGGCTGTCATTTCGGGTTTACGTAATTAGGTTTCCTTGGAGCGTACTTCAATAGTATTTTAGAATACACGGGCGTGTTTCGCCTAATCCTTGGTTAAATTTAACGCACTTTCGAACAACCGCGCTTTTGGCGTATTGTGTTGAAAGGGGTACACGTGCTTGTCTTCTTGTCAAACAGTATATCAAAATAGGTAGTGATTGTCTTTATTATCTTCAGTTTTCAATCACTTTTTATATTCATCATACTCATTTTCATGTAAACTCTGTTTAATCCCCTTTTGGCAGTTGCTTGGCAATCTTCGGCGTATATTTTACATTTATACTCAACATTTTGGACTATTCATTGTTCAATACATCTTTCTACGACAATATGAAACACTTTTTCCTGTCACAATCCCTGCGCATTTGTATGCTTCAGTTGTAAAATATAATTGTGAAAAGGTTTTGCTAAGTTTCTAAAGAAGGTAAAACACAATTTTAGCCAGGTATATTGTAACACGTAACACGTTTAGCTTCAATACACTAAGACTAGTACTTTCAGTCACTCGTAATTAGTTGGTGATATCCTTATAGCGCAAACACAGACTTTAATCCAGGTTCAGTTCTATTTTAATCAGTCAGTTCTGATTAATCAGCGACGCATACCTTCTTAACTTCTAAAGTCAATCTTCTTCTTGGTAGTAGCGTTTTGTGTCGTTTTTCCCGGCTGTTCCTTTGCTATCCACGATTCAACTACACTATTTCCCTTTTTACGGAGACCTTTTCTCGCTCAGGTTGAACAGTCTTGACTGCATTTGTTGCGATAAAAGTTATACGGGATCTGATTAAGATTTGGTGAAAATTGCCTATCGGTACGGTCTTTCGAGATGAATTTAAATTTGACAGTTCACAGATCTTCAATTCTTCAAGTTCCCGTAGGCTGCTTGTCCAAATGCAATAAACCGCCTTTATGCAAGGCCATCTGCAGTGGAAGCCAAATGCACTGAATCTCCGTTTGAGGCTTATGTATCTTACACACTTCTTGAAGCGGTTTCGCCTTGATGCACTCCATTCATTGTATCTCACTCAATTCAACGTTATGCAATATTTAACTTGGTGAATTACACACTGGATTACATAACGCTAGCTTGTGCCACGTGGCAAGTACACGTGAGACGATGAGGCCAGAGAACCTAGAAAAAAACAATGAGACCAAAGAACCTAAAAAAAAACCAGTGAGACCAAAGAACTTAAAAAGAACAATTGCATCAATTGAATAACCAATAATAAAAAACGTCTATTCAGTTCCAAGCCTTTTCCAGCAAAAACAGACAGTAGTATAACAGGAATTGCAAAACATGTTTGATCCGTAACATAGTGATAGCGCTTTCATAGAGTAAATATAGTCGCGACAAATGGAATTTAAGATCTATCTATCAAACTACCAGATTTCTACTATTTAAGGCGGTTGCACCTCTTTATATAACATTATTCTGTCTGTTGTTAAGAGAGCACAATACTTGTTACCAGAATCGTGAGAAGTCTTCGAGCCACGTATTCAAAATTGCGAGGTTTACAACGAGGACAGTTGTTTTGTGAACTTGATTCAATTCAATTCAAAGAAAAGAAAGGTTTACGGTTGATCCACTTATTACAAGTGATTTTGATCATGACTCATCGACTCCTTATGATTAGGGATAGTGCATGCAAAGTTGTCTCAAATTCTAAGGTCCAATAAATGTGCTTTGTAACACTGGTCTCTATCTGAATCACGGAATTGCTGACTTACAAGGATCAAGTAAACAACAGCTCAAAGACACGCGACCTGTCCAGTTCCGAACATCGTGATGTTCCTAAGTGTTTTTTCTCGTTTTTGAGTGTCGGTATAGGTGTGTGAAGGGTTTAAATTTCTGGTTCTTTGTTACCGTCACTTTTATTCCGTGATATTTTCCTATCAGCACTTCCCTTGCTCTTATAAATAACAATGCGAGCCAATAATAACCCCTGATCAATCTATGTAGAGTCAGAAGACAAAAATTATACGCTTGCATTGATTATATAAATGGAAGAGGGCGGGAATGTTAACTGCATAAAGAAATTCGCTAGATTTTGTGGACAAAAGAAATGGAACTAAATGGAAACAATAAACAATAATTAATGTTCCTGTGAGCGGACTAGATTTTTATCCGTTTTTGATTGTTTGCACGCGTGCTGTGGCACGCCTAAATTACCAACCTTGAAGCAATATCACTGATCCAATATGAACAGGTGATGTTTTTGATTATAGTGCAACAGATATACGGTTTCCGCTTCGCTAATATTCTATTCAGTTTTGTAGAACATAGTATGAATTTGACGTAATCTTGTCATAATAACGTTTGCGGACTATTTGATTTTGATAGAAGCTCCACTAAAAGTAAAACGATTCTTGGTTTTTCTAGGATTCTTGTAGTTTGCTCTCATCAAAAGATGTCAGTAAAATGATTTCCTACTTGCTAATTTAAATTCCTACCAAACCGAAACAACCAGGCAAACGATCCAACAACTATGTTTGTTTTTCAGATTTGTCAGTATCTTATTTGTAATCAACATAATAAATGGTCTTGCTTTTATAATAATGCTACCAAGAAAATATAATTACGTTAACTTAAATAAACAAAACCATGGCAAAGCAACCGGTAACTTCCGGCATGTTACTTCCAAGATACAAATGTGACTTCCGGAGTGTGACTTCCGATGGACCTTAAGAAGACAAAGAGCAAAACCGGTCGACCAACAATGAAAGCGGCGTCAGGCGTTTTGAGTACCAACTCGGGGGGACAAACGTATTGCGTACTGGCTTATCAAACATGGCTGATCTCACAGTTTAACCAAGTACAGTATACAAGTATACAAGAGATTTTAAGGCAATATTAGAGAGCAGACCTTCAGGCTAAGGTTCTCCTTGCGTATATATATTAT
>JAOEJI010634041.1:4916-14964 GCA_025448255.1 Umimayanthus chanpuru
ACTTGAATCCTTGCCCTTGCATCCTTGCACATGCATCCTTGCATTTGCATCCTTGCACTTGCATCCTTGCACTTGCACCTTGTGCTTCTATTACTCGTAAAAAAACAAGTTTGACCAGTCAGGCCAGCCAGAGTCACCAAATGGAAAGTGATCTCAATCCACAGTATGAAGTGCTTACTATTCAACTCTTTACGTGTGAAACTCCTGCAATAAGTGACATAAAACTAGCTGTGCTCCACGTTTAACTTTGTATGTACTTACGTGCTTCAGGATGGTCTGTCACTCCAGTACATCAAAGACATGCCTGCAGACAAGAGCAGTGAAAAGGACAAAGCAGACTTTGAGCGTCAGAAAGCTTTGAAGAAAAGAGCTAAAAAACTAAGGACGAGAATGGCAGCCAAGTAAAGCGATTGTTTATTCTTATCTTGATATTGTTTCCACGAGTCATGGAAAACCTAAAACGTTTTGGGTCACAGAATATAAAAAATAAATTTTGCAAATTCATTATTGGAATTAGTTAGAAAAGTAGATCCTTCTTTAAACCAAAAATATTGTGTTCACATATTGACTACAAATAACTTCACGAACGTTGTCAGGTATTCATATCAAGAGTTTTCTTGTAAGAGTTTTCTGAGCTCGTTAAACTTCTTCTCATGATTTTTTGAACTCAATAAAGTGGTGATTTGGAAGGTGAGATTAAAGATACCAATAAATGGATTTGCAAAGTCTCTCGACTAGTGCTCAACGCTTTTTCTTGACCAGTCCTTTTGATTTAAACTACCAAACTGTGTAAAACATGTTAATAGAATTTTTGTTCCATTTGTTTCTAGTTGCACTCATTAATCAGAGGTTGTAATCTCTGTCTGTTGTTATTTGGTGACTTCTTTACATTAAAGCAGTTTCTTAAAAACATCCAAATTACTTTGACCTCATCTCTTCGAAAGCAGTAAGACGTTTTATCATTGAAAAGGAGAGCATGCACTTTAATTGTTCTTCATTTTTGAAGACACCGAATCCCGTGATCCTGGATTTATCTCGAGAAAACATTTGTTCGTCAGTCAGTTTTGAATTGGTTTTAGCAAAACATTTTTCTTTAATTTGCCTGAAAATATAAGTAAAAATGCTAATACATATTAGCCAATGCAACACCTACATTTTACCTAATTTATGAGTTTTAAAAATTCATTGGTTTTCTTTGTTTTTTTCAGGGGAAGAGAATATGAAGGAACGCTGTCCACACAAACAAACAAGCAAAGAGTTGACTCCGCTAAGAAACCAAAGTTAGTGTCCGTTGTTCGTTTCGCTGAACTAAACATACAGGACCGTAGCTAGCATCAGGCAAGGAGGGTAAATCCCCCCCCCCCTAAATTGTGAATCCAGCTACGGCCCTGACATACACTGTATCTTGCTGCGAAGCTTATTGGTAACTTTGTTCTGTCTCCAAACAAGACAAAAGGCAGCAATTCATTTCTGCTTATTAATCTTCTATTTACCCTTTTATCAGTAACTTAATTTTTCCTGTTGTTGCAATTAATATAATCTCTTAGCAACAGTTTCCCATAGCCTGCTTTTGTTTTTTCATAAACAACTTACCAACTGGTAGGTGGAGATCTCTCATGCCCCCTCTGGATTTGGGAGATGCCTGCTTGCCAGGTACTCAAAGCCGTATACGTTTTTCTGACTTCTGATCTATGTGCTTCTCACAATAAGGCCGGCTATATCGATTATCCCCTATGGTTATTACAGGTGGCCAGCACTTTATAGTGCCTTGTTTTTCTGATTCATTTTCTTTATTATATCTGTAGTATTAAGTACAAATAAAAATATTGTCCGTGGATAAACAGAGTGGCTAAGTTCAGTGTTCATCTCTTTGTGTAAATTGGTAGAAGTGTTCTGCAATTGTTATCGGTATAAGAATTGTTGGAGCCGTAACCATTTGTAGAATTCAGGGATCCTACTGATAATCAGTTACTGATTTTCCTTTATTTGCACTAGCGTTGATACTCTGTGCAACATACTTTAGTTTCTTGTCTTCCTTGAGCATAGGTAAAAGCCAGATACACACTTGGATACTGGAGAATCTGGGCCCTGGGTATCCTTTGATGACCCGTCGGTGGCACAAAAAACATCTTTGTCTGAACAGTATTTCGGAAGGACTGTTATTCCATACAACTATGTCATACTAACATCGCAGCAAAGGTCCCACACTTGTAGTGTGGTGACTGAGGCTCAAAGAGACTCATAGTTGTAGGTCTGCCTTGGAAGTAACGAGCATTAGAAAAAAAGAGCTTATGTCTAGTTCAGTGTCTGGCTATGCAGTGCTGACGAGCTCCAACAAGAGCGAAACAGCTTTCCACTGCAGCCACTTCATTGGCACCTAAGCAGCCTGGCCCATGCGTAGTTAAGTTGTATATGTTGGAGCATCGTCCCGTTCTTTTTAATCCTTTATTGCAGTTCATTGAGAGTCTACTGTTTACAATGTTGTAACTAACCAGATAACTCAACGGTCTATTTTTCCCTTTCTGTTTACCCAATGTCACGTTGCTAGTTGTGTTACCCAGGTTGCAGAAGATTGTGAAGGATCTCAACAGATACTTACAGACGCAGGGATCAGGACCGTGGCCAACCAATCGCGTGGCAGCATTAGAGCGGTCTGCTGGAGAGCTTAACAGAGTACTGGAATCCAAAGTAAGCAGATTCTAGCACAGTGTGTGCGATGTCAGACAGCTGGTAAGAACTCTGACTGCCAGTCTGGAGATCTCGGTTCAAACCTTGACCTGGTCAAGTATTCAACTCTGGGCAACCTTCTTGCAGCACACCGTCCATGGACAGGAATGTGAAGCTGTTAATTTAGGCTTGAGACATTCTATTAATTGGGGGACTCAAAAGAACCTACGCACTTCTTGATACAAGTAGTGTTGTGAAAGTGTTGTGATCTGTCGCCTCTATGTACAGTTTATTCCAACTGGCTGAAAGATGTGCTTCATGGTAAGGCATGAACTGTCGGTTGCCAGTTGCAGCTACACTTGCTCTCGGTTCGACCTTGTGAGCCTTGTCCATCGCCTTTCAACCCTAATGGATGCAATGTTGAATCAGTAGTCCTACCACTTGCTTTGCCGATGACTTAAGGGGTCACTTACCCTTTTGATCACAGCCTCAACATATTTTGACAATGTGTCTGGTTAAATTTGACGAATCGAAAGTTTGAATCGTAGTAACCCAGTTGAACCTTAAGAACCAACAAAATCAAGGGTTACTCGCCCCTTAAAAATCTACACCTGATACCCTTTTGAAAATAAACTAAATTTTCATTCGATGAAAGTAACTAATTTAAGAAATGTTTTCTGATTTCCAAGTGCTGCATGTAATATCTACGATACAGGATCTGTGTAAATCACGTAATTTGTGTACTTTGTCCATTTTTCAGGTAACTGCTGACCAGGTTACGCTCTGTCAATTAGGAGGCCTGGCTGCCTTATCAAGAATACTGCTGGTCGTGGACATTACCAGTGATAAAGTGCCTGTTAAACCTGTCATACCGAATAAGTAAGTGAGCAGATAGACTGTTCCATGCATTTTTAAAGACTTGTGATCAGGTACGATGATTTACGAAGCTGAGTTTAAGACCTGTCTGGAATATTTCCTGTACAGACTGTCTATAAACTATTTAAAACTATCATTTCAGACCCCTGTGTGGTGTTGTCAATGTGATGGTGCAGGCCTGTACAGACTGTCTGGAAACCAGCCAGTACATGGTTTACTCCAACAAACTGGGCTCTGTTGTAGATCTCCTTGTGTACCAGTTTAAGGTAAGTCCATGCACAGTCTTTTTAGTGTGTATTCGATTGACCGTATCCATGAATAACACAATATTGAAGCAGCAAACAATCGAAGAACTATCTGAATTAAGGATTAATATTAGTACGAAACAAGCGTTGTTTATAATATTTCGAACGAAGGACGCTGCTTGTTTGAAGGGATCAAAGTAGTCCACCTATTCCAAGCTTAAATGCTGACTGACTATTTTGTGGGATGGCTGAAGTTCTTTTGACGATGATTTGGTTTCAACAATGCAAAAAATTTCTCGAAAATGCGTTACTGAAAATAAGGATAAACCCTATTATAAGTGGCAAGTCCAAGATCAATGCTCCAATGTCAAGGAAGTACCACCAATCAAAAATTCGTTCTAGAGCAGTGCGGCAAAGATATCTCGTAGTTTACAACTAATTGATAAAATGCAAAATATGATCGATCGTTTTTTACTAAAACCTTTACATACTTTGATCTTGCTGGGGAATGGATGGGCCTCAAGAGGAGGTGACATCGTGTTGTGTTGTTTGAATTGCATTATATTTATTGAGGGATGTCGTGTATGTATGTGTGTGTGTGAGGAAGGGGAGGTGGAGTGGCAATGGATGTCTGAGGGATCCATTGCATGGTAAATTTCAAAATGAATTTGGTACTTTGAGTTAGTTTTGATGTGTTTTTAGGTCATGGATATTGTAGATGGAGAGCCATTTCGTTAATAATAATAAATACAATAAAGTGGCATCATCATCATCATTACTACATTACATTACTCTATTTTATGTCATATTGTATAACTTAAAAATGTTGATTGAAGACATCTATTTGCAATGTCTACAGCTCCAGGTAAGGAATTTAGGGGATTATGGGTTATCAAAAACGCTGAAAATAAGCACTAGAGCAAAACTTTCTGCGTTGGAAAACTTAAGTGAAGGCAATAACAAATTCACTTAATAATTTTGGTACAGAAACTTGGACTGTTGTCGTATAACTCCTTCATATTTCCTTTCGATCTGAGTATGCAGCAATGTACGGTGCAACCTGTTTTTTAAAAAAATTTGCAGTGTTGCACTAACGTAGGTGTCTGTCTGTCTATAGCATCTCTCTAGCAGCAGTGGAGAGAAGAAACCAGGTGAAAAGGATAACAGTCCTGGAAGGCGAACTGGCGATGCACTGGCGATTTCTCTGTTAAATCTTCTAGCCTCTGTGTTCCAGTCATTTGCTACGTCGTCGGGTAGAGAGAAGGAATCGTCTGCTTGTATGCAGAGAGCTTATGATCTCATCAGGTCAGTCTCATTTGTAGAGGAGCTCAAGTGGGAATTCAAATGGGCCGCGGCACGGTTATTTTTTTTTTTTTACAAAACTGCTGCTGTCAAGGCTCCCGCAGACTCTCAAATAGTCTTTAAAAATCTTATTTTGCCCTTCGTAAATTTAAAGCAAGGGTTTCTGAGCGCCTCCGGTTAATTTTCCTTATCATTTTCTTTTTCTTTTCGTTTTAAGATCACATAAAAAATTTGCTCTAACCAGAACTGTTGCCGTACAAACTGTTGGAATTCCTTTGCTTTAACAACAGTTCACAGTGGGACCTGAATAGTCGTTGAAGACGTCCTTGAGTTTAAAATATGTGGTTTACTCTTGGGAAGACCTTGTTTCTAGCAAATTTCCTTTAACAATATTGACATCCTTTAAGTTCGAAATAGGATTCTTTAGGTAAAGCGCTGAGGCTGATTTTTTCCAATTGCTTGATGTATTTGGCCCTAAACACCTCACTTTGAAGGGTGGCATCAATTTTCTCTTTGCTAAATTAATCTTTGAAAAATTTAGTTTGTCCTTTAAAAAAATCCGTGGATAAACATTTTAAGGACTGTATGTGTCCTTAACTTTTGTATGGTTATTTTGCAGCTACATTGTGTGTGCAGGGGTGATGGACGATATGAAGAGCTACTTCAGCAGTATACGAGGGCCGTACTCCGATGATCCCCAAGCAATTGCTTTTGTGTTCCAATGTCTGAGATTACTCTCATCTATTACACAGTATCTGGGAGTAAGGTGCGAGTCTCTCCTTCCTACTCATTCTCTTTGACGTCGCAATCACAATACGCCCCCATTCCCTTCCCTGTTTACTAGTGTCTGATGTTCTTCTTATCCATTAGGCAGTAGCTGGGAGGAGGTGTGGTTGTTTTCTCCCTACTCATTCTCTTTTGTGTTGTAATCATGGTACACCCCTCCCTCCCCTTGCAGACCAGTGTCTGAGGCTACTCTCTTCGTCAGTACCCGTGAGTGTGACTCGCCATAGCACTCCCTAGCCTCCTCCGCAGGCAACTCAGTGAGGCAAAATTGGCAACTATAGGCAAATATGAGGCCAATGAGGACAATGAGGGTTCAATGATGGCAATGGTAGTGATGATAGCATAAGCGGCAAAGCCTCAAAATCGAGGGGCCAAAAGCCCCGAGCGAGTCACCGAGCAAAGGAAGGTGCGAGTTAGGGGCCTGAGGCCGAGGAAAAAGTGCCACGCTTCTTTTTCTCCTGTCCGTCATCCGTCACTTCTATCATCACTACCATTTGCCATCTTTGAACCCTCATTATCCTCATTGGCCTCGTATTTGCCAATAGTTGCCAAATAAAGCCAAAGTTTTACCTCACAGAGTTGCCTGCGGAGGAGGCTATGCACTTCCCAACTCATTTGTCTTTGATGCTGTGATCATAATTCACCCCCTCCCTCCCTTCCTTTGCAGACCAGTATCTGAGATTGCTTTCCTACGCAGTACAACTGAGTGTCACTCGCCCTAGTTCCTCCCCTCTATGGTGTCACGATCACAACACTATCTCCCTCTCCTTTCCCTCGCTGACTAATGTCTGAGGTTCTTCTCGTCCATAATGCCATTTTGTGTTATTTCCACCAGCACAATTTAAATCGCTTTGTCAAAGTAAGTCCAGCTCGGTGGCGACCTCATTTACAGTTTCGTTGCACTACTCTTCCCCTCTGATGATCCCATCACGAATGTAATTCTTATTGGTTGCTTCACTGTTACAGGAGTAGCGGCGTGTTTGAAACCAAGAAAGAAGACCTTACACAATTTGTAGTTACATATCAACAAACTGATCTTGTAGGTGGGTTCCATGAATATGATGTACGTTAAGCCAAACAATGGAAAACCCATGGTTCCTCTAACGCAACCGCTTTCTTAAGACAAGACAAGAAAGATGAGAGAAAAGAGAAAAGTTTTATAGTTCCTTGTACTGCATTGCATTACCACTACCATACAGTAATAGCAATGATAGTATTAGTAATGTTAATAATTTAAGGACATTCCCCAGAAAAAAATCCACACATAGTTTTTTTTCCAAACTTTCGCCATATATTGCCTATCATGAGGGAATCCAGGGGGTATCCGACCTCGTTTGAGAGCTATAGCTAATCAAACGTACCCCCTTAATGCCACATAGCAGGCGTTTGGTCCTTGTCAAGTTTTCGTAGCAATTTTAAGTTCAATCTTGGACTTTCGAGCAGGAAAGGACACAGAAACGTTACAATGGTTACGCACATAAAAGGCGATGTTTTGGTATTAATAAAAACGTTTTCAATCATATTTCAAGTTTCTCTCGATAGATTTTTGTAATTTTTTCAAGTATTTGAGATCATGAACCTGTCAATGAAATGAGCGAAAAAATTGGGGAGTTGCCACGCTTGTTTAGGAGATATTGCTCAAAATATCACTAAAATGGGCGTTTTGCTCATTTTCCGAGGGGAGCCTGGGGTGTGCTTTTCAAAAGTTGGCTCAAAACGAAAAGATTTCAATCTTTCCGATTAATTTTACCAATTCTCAGTTTTACTGTATAATAGTTGTCAAGAAACAATAAAATCTCTGAAAAATTATACTTTTACCTTCGTGCGCACTGCAAAACAGTAGGATGACCTTTTAAGTGATAATAACAATAAGACAGACAATGTAATCTTTTGTTTCGAAATGGAACTGGGATTCACTCGACAACTATTATTGGCATTGTTTCATTATTCAGTCAGAGAGCAGGTACATAGAAGTGATTAATGCCCCATAAAGATGGGAGATAGGGAGGGGAAGGAAGGGGGGGGAGGGGTCAGTCTGGAGTTCTCACTTCCTGCACTCTTGACTCCTAATGCTGTCACTCCACTTTAGGGTTGTTGCCCTATTCAACGGGGAGTGACGTCGAATTTACCACAATTGAATATGATTTTCCTCTTATTTCTTCTGTTTTCTGTCTTTTTGATGTCTGGACTCCTGTATTCTTCACTGCCAGTTTCTGCCACACCCCCACTCCCACATAGGAATGAGGTGTTTTTGTTCATCTACATGCCTGGTTGCTTTTCCAGGTATAATCTCTTTATTATATACAATGCTATTATACCCTGGTCAGCCACGTCACTCATCGCCACCACCTGAACTGCCTGACGGCAATGTTACCACAGCAACTGAAGCATTTTGTACCCTTAACAACATGGCTATTGTGGACCTTAAGTCAATGCAAGTGAGTGTGTAAACTGCTGTAGCTTGACCTTTCATTAGACTACAAGCAGTCCCTATTTTTCCTCTTGAGTTCCTCGAGCCCCACAGAAAAGACATCGCGAAAGCCAGCATGCAGACACTCTTGTTTTTCCTCGCCCCGATGTCTTTTCCACGGCTCAACGAACTCAAGAGGAAAAATAGGGACTGCTCGTAGTCCACTTTTCATTGGTTCTTGCGTCATTCTGTACTAAATACCACCCGTTGAATAAATCTTGATATGTGCAAGAGAATGCTCGAGCTCCTGTAGTCCTGAAAAAATCTTACAAAGCATATGATCTTAATACTGTGCCTGTCCTTGGTTTGATCCAATGTCAATTCTAGTACATGTAGCTTGTCAAGAGTCCTATCCACAACCCCTTGGGACAACAGTTTCTCCAATATAAAGGAGTTTATACTGATACTGTAAGGAGCAGATAGATATTGGTAAACTTGTTATTTCAACTTCGAGTGCCTACTGCAGAATACAAATGACAAAATCTCAATAACAAGTTTATGTACACAATTATTTCAGTCGTCCCTTGGAGCCGAAGGAACCTCGCTGGAGTTTCGTCATCTTGTCAGCCACCTTATTTGGTAAGTAGCAAACGGTTGTCACAGATCGGGGTTTGCCCGTACCAAAGAAGATGGTGACTATACAATTTACCACAATGCCTTGCGAACCTAGCACAACCAATACGCACGAAGAAAGCCATTAATGTTGGGGAAATTCATCCCTGTACTAACAACATTGTGTATGGCAGGTTGGGAGTTCTTAGAACTTTTCTGTGCGTTTTGATGAGCATTTATTGGGTTTTCGTGTGCTAAGAATTATGGGTAAAAATACCCGTCGCCATTTTTTATAGTACGGTCATCTGACCACTCTATCATGCACCTAGAGCAGAATAAACAGAATTTTATTCAGGTATTTGAAAGGCCCGAAATAATCAACAATAATGTTTTTTGCGTTTTGATTTTTTGTGACTAAATTACCGTCGACTTCAGGATCAAATTGTTTTGCTTTCCTTGAGAAATTCGTAGCAGATTTATTAGCGTGAAACTGAATTCTTCACATTCTTCACAAGTGAAGGAAGTGTTTTTGTCTCTCTCTCCTCTCCTTGGGCCATTAGGCGCAGGAGGCCAGAATACTCTTTCTACAACCATTTCTATCCATTGCCATGTTTCTTGCTATTTCCCATGACGCAATTCCCATCTCCTTTCTTTCATGCTCTACTGTCCTACGCCATGTAGTTCTTGGTCTTCCTCGTCTCCTCTTTTCCTCGGGTTGCCATGTTAGGGCTGTTCTGCCGTGGCTGTTTCTCTCCATACGTAGTACGTGGTCTATCCATTTCCACCGTCTTGTACATAGTTCTCACGTTCCAACAACCAATGATTGTCTGCAATTTTGGCGCGTTGATAACTGTCGGCCACTGAACTTCCCTTTGGCTTTCATTCAGTTGCGTCATGTGCTCAACCACAGTTAAATCTTGATCATCAGGAATCATGACTGACATTCTTTCTATGAAATTCTGTTCTCGCATTCTGGTTTCCGTAATCAGATTTTTTTTACGTTAATGGGTGATTGGCCCAGTCACAACAACCATCCTGGAGGACCAGGAGGTCTGGCCTCTACCCCTCGACCTGGTCGGCTTGGTTGAACCTGCCAGGGGTTTAAGCCCCAACCGGTATAGCTCTCAGGGTCATCGAGACACGCAAGCCC
>JAOEJI010635152.1:0-23608 GCA_025448255.1 Umimayanthus chanpuru
ATGCCAAAAGTTACAGTGGAGTGAATTCGAGCCCCCACAATAATTCAGAATGCATTTCATGCATTCCGAATTAAAAAAGGACAAATCAGTGTTTCTAGTAAACTTTTAAATATTGTAATTAGCTTCTTCATTTGATCTCATAGATTGTTCTTGGGTTAATGTCGCTCATGTTGGGCCAGCCGGGGTTGGACCACTGGTAGTTTCAGCAACTGTATCAACTTCATCACTATCGTCTCTACCAGCTTCGGACTTGCTGAAATTTGATGCCATATTGCAAGGTTGAGAAGGCAGGTGGCAAGGCGCATGTGTGGAGTCTTGTGCTACTTCCACTCGGACCCATTCTCCTCCCCAGAGCCCACGTTTTTAACGCCTCCGTCGGGCCTCCCAGTGACATGCACAGAAGGGCTCTGGGAACGAGAATGCGCTCGGGCCCAGGACGGCAGGACCCCGGGTACCATGATGGGCATGTGGCGAAAAACTGACAAAAATTGATTATATTTTCTCAAAATGTATTAAAATGTAGCTGTAACACTGAACTTATTCCAGAAAAGTTGGTTTTATGCTCAATAAATGACCTATTTTGAGCTGAAAAACTTGAAAACAATGCAAATTATGCTAGTAGTGCTTTTTTCGGAAAAATGATGAAAATTATGCTAGCACAATTTATTCAAGCGTATATGCAGTCTTCAACATTTTGTACAAGTTTTGCTCCAGGAAATTCGTCTTCTGTCATTCTTATTTCTTCTCCAAGTTTCGATAAATGACTTTCCTCCATGTTCTTTTCTCTCTATCAACTTCGGCATCCCCTGTAACGATCCCAGAAATCTTTGCGAAAGCAAACTCAGCCCAGCCTGCCACTTGTTTTTAAAGTGGCGAATTTAGGTAGAAAGCTTTAAGTAGGCGTCCTGATACTTTTAATTGTACTCAGGTAAAGAGAGGAAACTTACGAAATTCATTATGTCTGTGAATATAGCAATGTCTGGATCAACATCACTGGCTTGTCTGGCATCACAAACCATAGCCAAAGTATTCAAAGCATGGTCTTGGGGTGTACTCCACAACTTCGTAGACATGCCTCACTTCTAGTCCATGGTTGAGGTACCACTCCAACACGAATGTGGCCAATATGTGCTTTCTCCCCAGAATAAAAGTTAATGCGTCCGAGATAGTAGTGTTTGGGGAAGGGATGTTTGTGCTTTAGCAAAATACAACAAAAATAGATGTTTTACCTTGGCGCTTCCAACGATGTTCCACTGAGGCTTCTTTCACAAACTCCCCAATGCTGTTGCGCCTGATTTCTTGAAAAATTGGGCACATAAATGTTCCTCGGTAAACATGTCACACAAAACACATTGAAAGAGGGTTCCGTCCTTCACAGCCTGAAGTATTTGTTTTGGGTTTGAGAATTTGACTTTGTCAGGAAGACACAATAGTTGGGTAGCAATGAACCCAAGACAAGAATTTAAAAACGATCGATCTCAATAGCGCTGCTTTGTAAAGAGATAATTTGTAGTGTCCAGTAGCTTCAAATTTTCTGTTTTAATTGCCCTGTGGTTGTTGTTTCTCTAAATCTTAAACTCCACAGGTTCGTGCTTTACTATGTGCAGGAGCAGGAACTTTCCCGCACTGATGCTATACTCACCGCTGTTAAAGCATATCACAAGAGTTTCTTAAAAATAAAAGTCCAGCTGAGCCTTCCGTTTTATTAGGGAGTGGTCTCTTCACTTTTTCTTGCTGTTCTATCTGCTCTTCCTCAGAATCCTGATCGTCCTTGCCAATTTGACATGATAGAAAGTGGCATCTTCAAAACAGGTGTTGTCTTTATTATCTAGAAAGCTCTGACGTCTTCAGTCTCTGGTTCAATTTCTTCATCATCTTCACACTCTGACTCCCTCAGGTCAATTACTTCCTCATTGGTTATTATCTCCATGTGATGTTCCTGCGATCCTGTCGTCTTCCTTTTTTCATCAACAACCAATCCTTGTTCGATCTTCTGGTCAATTGCTTCAAATATACCCCCACAACTTTTCAATAATTCCTGGTAAATGGCGTTACTGAACTGAAGCAAATAATCTTCAAGGCCAATTAATAAACAGGTGTGGTGAATGCTGGCGTTAAACTCTCTTCTCAGCACAGGACTAAAAATAACTGATCAATTGGTATAAATTACTTCACCCTCCATTTTTGATCATGAGTTTTCTTCATTTTTTTTTAACATGAACGACACAGGTGTTGAATTCAGCTGGTACATCTTGCTTATTTCGCGGAAGGATAAGGAACCATAGCTCCATATTTATTTTAACACTTACTACAGCTTCTGTGTATTCGCTTTGTTGTTTCTCGATCATTCACACTTGTCACATTTGCTATTGAATCCGTGTGTCACGCTTATGTCATGCTTGTCCTATTTCACAAGTGTGAGCTAGGCTAAACTGTTTACTGATGGAGATGGCAGTGTTGTGGCATATTAAACTCTTTCTAAAGAATCATAATGGACAGTGCTCGAAAGACGCCATAACTGTAAACAGAAAACAGCAACCAGTGGCAGTCTAGCACCATTAAGTGACTTGTTACCAGATCTCGACTCGAATGAAGTGTTGTGCATAGCGTGTATAAGACCATACAAGTTGATGGATCTCAGTTTATCTGAGGGAGAGAATTCGAATTTCCACTCCCAGACTCTTCAGTATCCTACAAAGGTGCTCTAACATTTGCTAATTAAGCAATGGCGTACTTACATAATAATGTAATATACCTGAGGAAAAAGTCAAAAACATAGAAACTTCGTCGAGGGGGCATTGGGGTAGGGGTTATCCTCCTAACACGTAGCAGTCAAGTTCCAAAATAGCTTATAACGAGTTCTACTTCATAATTTTGAATGACTGGCGTAATGACAAAAAGACTGGCCATTTGTATGTAATACCCTCCGTCAACTAGGCGTGCCATAACCATGTGCATACGAACAAACATCCAGGAATTCGGAAACAATCTGCGTTGCCACATCCACTGAGTTCGGAGGGTATTAGGTGGGTATCCAGGATGTACGGTCTGTTCTTGAGGCAGTCAATCAGCAGAATATTTGGGTCACATGTGTACACAGCTGTGAAGTTTCTTTTTGGTTCTTTCAACCTTGTGTGCAGCCTCTCTTTTCCAACCGGCGAGATGTGATCCGTGTGTGGCAGTTGCTCTGTAAATTCACAAGATGTTGTAATACATTTCTTTTGGTTTAGTAGAACATACCTGTACGCAGAAAGCACATCGTATGTTCTGTCTACTTCACGAAAGTTGTTCTTACGCATAGACAAAATCGTATGTTCTGTCTACTTCTTGAATGTTATTTATCCTGAAGGGAAAGTACCAGATGACCTGTTCTGCTGTCTTTGCTGTGTCGTGTAGGCATTCATTGGACATCTGAGCAAAGAAGGTAACTAACTGCCCGTCAAGATTTAGTGCTAAGAAAGAACAAGGATTTGTTTCAGCGTTTTTTCAAGTACTCACACCCTGGTACTTATTTGCCAAGAGCACACTCTCCTGCTAGTAGAGGCTGTTTGACGCATTATATTGTAGCAGCTATTGCAATCACTGGTAAAGTCATCCTCAGTCTTATCACTGGTAAAATCATCCTCAGTGTAAAACTCGTTCTGTCAAGCTGTATGCAGAGGGGCATCTTAATATAGCAAAACTTTTGCACACGTGTCTGAATGCTGATTGGAATGCGAGTAGCTGTGAACAGCCAGTAGGGCAGCTGAATCCTTCACACCTGTTTGCCAAGTGCAACACCAGGTCATATCTGCACAGATAAACAGTAAAGGTTGTAGTTGTTTGAGACAGAGATATGTTGCCACATACATGTTTCTTTAAATAATTTAAATTGTAAATTGCCCCATCAGTAAGCCTTGTTTATGGGGTGAACATGTACAATTGTCTCTAGCTCTCCAGTGCTGTACAGTTTTCCCGCCACCAATCACATTTTTTCCCGGGTGTCTGGAAGTCTATGCAGTTCCCCTTGCATCTTGCAGTTGTGTTTTCCAACTCTGCGTTAATCATCATTAACAATGGTCTTCTTAGTGAACCATACCAATATAGAATATCCGGAGTAACATCAAAAAGCTTAGATGGCAAGTTCAGTGTTCGCAGCACAGCAACTTGTCTTGTTTCTATTTTCCCATAGCTTGTAAGATTTGTTCAATTGATATTGCCTTTGGTACACTCGACCAGTAGGTGCAGCGATGAATTGGGTGTTCACAGTTTCTCAAATGTTCAGCAGTTACTGATATCTTGCCATGCGCTGTGTCCGGCGATGGTTTGTGTGAACAAGTTCAGCAATGAATAATGGAGTTATTTAGTGGAATTGCTCTGTGAGTGACGGTGACATGGTAAAGAGTAACCAGCCATTATGAAATTTAAACAAGTGAAATGAACTAATTATAAAATAGCCTGGAAAATTTTAAATAAGGTGAAATGATGCAGAGGTTTTTTTTTGTGGTGGTGTTGTTTAACATTTTGTTATTTTTTGTATTTTATTGTAAACGCTTATAAAGGAAAAATATGTATGTAAGAAATTTTATTTGGGTCTTCTTCAATTTCATCCGTTCCACTTCGCCTTTGGTCGTATGCCTTCAGTTAATCTCTGAAATTGATCATCTACAAAATTTGGCGTGGTGGAGGTCGATCTGTTGGTTCCACATTAGGTTTAAAATTATGTCAAATTAGTTAAAAATAATTCATGGAAACTAAACGGAAACACTAAGCTTCGATTAACCTGACTTGTAAAATGATTGTAGGAACCTTGAAAAACGTCAATATATTCTTTTGCCGCATCTTGTAAAATTGCACAACTGAATTCTCTTGATTTGAATAACTTTTTGTTCTTCCTCATTGGTTTCCGCAAACTAACATTAAAAACATTTCTGCTTTGTTCTATTTTCAGATTTGACGATGGACTTTTCATAAATTCAGGAACATTTTCATCAACTTCTATTGTACTTATTTCTATATCATTTGCTTCTGTTTCAATTTCAAATGTATCAGCTACATTAACTAATTTTATAACATTTTCGTCAATTTCAACATCCTTTTTACTAATATCTACGTCAATTTCATCAAAAACAATTTGGTTGTTTTCTTTTGTGTTTGGACACTCATGTGGAACAATGGTTTCAAAATTTATGCTGTTCATCTCAATTGTAAAACACTCTTTTTTTATTTGGGCAGTTTCAAAACATGTGCTATTCGTTTCAATTGTTCTACTCGCATTTAATTTTTTAAATAGTCCATCAAAGAAAAATGATTTAAAAAACGAGGATTTTGTTTTGTAAAACATCTTATTATGAGCATGGTTTACGTAAGTGGTGTAAAAATGTCGAAGTATTTCTTCCATCTCCGTGCACACAGTGCAGTGGGTAAATTCATCCATAGTTACACTTCTTTTTTCTGTGCGAGGGTGAGAGCCTGACTAAGTGATTTCGGAAAGTTTGACTTTACAAAATGTTTAATCTTTGGCAAAAGCCGATCGATAAATTCAATTTGAAATATAATTTCAGTCGTGATTCCAATCCGTGAACAAGGTTTGCAAATGAACAGAAAAACTGAATAAGTGGCTCGTCGTTTATTGGGTTTCTAAACGAATTTGAACAAAGTCGTTATCGTACGCCTGTTTTAGAGCATTAGAAATATCTTTGAAACTAAACGGAGCCTTTTGTTTGTTTTTCCAATCATAGAAATACCGTTGTGCGTCACTTTTTTGTTCGAGGAACGAAGGCAACATAAGACCTTTTTCTTCTTCGTTCTAGTTATATAGTTCGTAGTGCAGCTCAAAATGATATAAAAACAAGTTGACATCTTGTTCTATCCAGTCGCCACTAAAAGACGGCTGGGGACGGTCGATCACAAACTCAGTGTTTTCCCTATTGTCAGACATACTTTCAAAAGTGTTATACGACTGCAAAAATTTTAGAACACGTGCTATTATAAATCATGAATATCATTCTTATTGAAAACTCTATAGAAATGAAAACGTTTACAGTGAAAAAAAGGAAAAGCTGGAAACTCAACATGCACTGACAACTCCAGAACTGATTTTACTTACTGTTGAGGCTGCTATTTCAGTATTTGCTTCAAATAGTCGTTGCCCTTCCTTTAGCCAACTCAGCTGCTGAAGTGGCTGTGCGAGGTACTGAGACGGAAAATGAGGCAGAATCATTTTCCTACCCTGGATAACTCCTCCAATATGTTACATCGTACGTTGCAGACCTTGCTATCTTTGTGGGGATGAATATAGCTCGGTAGAGCGGACCCGCTTGGTGCGCCACTCGGAACACCAGTGACTATAGTTTCTCTCTTTTCTCTTTATAAAAGTGTGCAACAGTCGTAGTTTCTTGTTACCGTAGTCATACGTTCTCGTTACAGTAGTACTCCTTTCTTTACAGTTGTAATACATTTCTCTTACATTTTCTCTTACATGTTCTTTTACATGTTCTCTTTCATCTCTTACATTTTGTCTTACACCTTCTCTTACATCTATTACTTCTTTATAGTCATTCGTTTATATACTTAACTCATAACAGAAGATTAATTAAAATAACCTGTAGAATAACTTCTCAACACACGTGTGAAAACAATAACTTATAATGAACAATGAGAAGTGACAAACAAAGAACTCAAAAGATATTGATTATACAAAGAACTGAAAAGATTTTACTAAGTAACAAAAGTTTCCTAAACTGTTTTAGTAGAAGTCCAGATGCAGGGTATTATGGAATTTTCCTTGTTGCACAGCGTTTGACTCTCCTTTCTTTCCCACTCTTCAACTCTTTTATTCAATTCGCATCTGTATCGGTGCCTTTTTCCTTCCACGTTTAACAATCGCTCACACTGCTCGAAACATATTTGGTCTTTATGTTATCCAAATTCACCTCCAAGTCACAAATCGAAATTCGTATCCACCAAATCCTTGAGCTTAAAGTGAAATTCAAAATTCTTCTCACCTGCCGCCACGGCACATTGTCTCAAACATTCTTGCATGTTTTTCTGACAATTAGCAATCTGACTTCGAGTGAGAGTGATGGACTTGGCATCTTTCAAGCTGGACATCAATCTTCACCGACAAACTTACCTTAAAAATAAAGTTTGCTATGATCATTTAACAAAAGATAATAAAAAGCATGACGCAAATCATAGGGGATTTCCCTTTATATTAAATTGCCCACGCCATTGCTGACGCGTGGGAACTTGTATTCACATGCATTTGACATCATCATTAACAAAAGAACAAGTTCAAACATGTCAGCGGGCATGTCCCATTACATCATCGGCTTCGTGTTTTTCTTAGAATGTCCCACACGACGGTAAATTTAATTAAGTAATTAGTTTTCACTCTACATGACGGAATTGATTTCCCTCGAAACAATGACAGGTTAGTAGCATATAAATTCGCCCATGCGTGCATCCCGCAAGCTTTTTATAACAACTTTAATTTAAATATGTAAATTTTTTTTTCTCACGTATGGGAAATTTGGTTTCATCATTTGGTTAATGTTTTGAGTTCCCGCTTATGATAAACATGACACACGTGGCGGGTATAATATCCTCTATATTACCTCACCCATGCAGGCATCCTGCAAGCTCAAAATAATATAGTGTTGGATATTCTTCGGAAAGTTTAAACAGAGATATAAAAAAATTAGCATAACTGCTTCAAAAACCACAAGAGTCTCTGACGTGTTTAAACATGATTAGTTAGATTAAATAATTAAATAGTCGTCCATTTAATTATTAATTCAATCTGTCTTCTCAGGACGCAAAATAATCGAACAATATTATTATAGCACTAAATGTTATACATCTTATAACAAAGAAGGAAAAGGATCTACAACAAGATAGCACAAGATTATAGCACAATTTCCATAATTACTTACAAGTTACTGGGATGGCTCAGTAATATCCTGACTCGGCAGTGCAGCTGTATACTTTAATTCTTCTTGTTTCACGTGTATACAGTTGCAAACCTGACTCTGGCCTCACAGGCCTTGCAGGCCTCACTCTAACTATACTGGCTAAAATACATCTTTTTATGTGTTTTCCACTGTTGAACACGATATCAATATTTTTTATTATAAAAGTGCTGGTGAATGAAGCTTCTTTTTATGCTAACCGCCACAATACACTACACTTTTTAATTTTTCACATGAGAATAGTTCTTATCCTTAACAGCAAATGTATAGAAGTGACCTTGCTACCATTAGTACATGGAGACAAAGTCCGATGCATGATTCTAATGTCTGAAATATTTTGCAGAGCAATACATTTTCTAAAGAACTTAGTACAAAACTTCTTTTAGCTGGCGAGACACAAGGAAACAACAACTTTATGTAAAATTGCGTAATCAGTCATTCTCATGACTATTTTTAAATGACGGCCAAGGTTATGTAAATCCGTTAAAACAATATAGTAAATTTTATGGTGTGACACTGATGAGCTAAAGATCTAATTATAAATCGCAATAAAAATTATCTGAATACTAAACTACAAAAATCTTATGAATAGAAATTTCAAAAATACACGGCATAATAATATTCACAATAATCTTTGCGTCTGCCGTGTTTGCACATCCCTTTGCCGTTACAGTCTTTACAAAAATATATTTGCTTGCTATGCTCGCATATTCCCTTCCTGTTACAATCTTTACAAATGTATCTTCGTCTATTATGCTCAAATATCTTCAATATCATAATGAGGCATTACTGTTATGGTCTTCATCTGTGTTTAAATACACAATTCTCTTGAGCAAAGCAGTGGGGTCTTTGCATCGTGTTACAGCACTCTTGAAGTTTGACGCAGTTAATTTTGTCTTTTTCAAATTCTGCCGTTCTTCACTTTTATTTTGGCCCCATGTCAGTCTTTGATCACCTATATGGCAGTCGATCATCTCTTTTAAATGTTCTGAACTTATATCACACTTATCATTGAAAGGAACATCTTCAGACTTAAGAATTTCTACAAGGCTCATAGTTACTTATTCGTTAGTGTCAGGATCCTGTGCGGGCTCAGTAGCCTTAGCTTTGCTTCATGAATTATTAGGCATTGCTCCTCTGTGTTTGACGAAAAGAAACTTCACAAACTGGAACAAAATCTGACAGATTTACTTCAACTAGTCGAGAACTTTTAAAACTCCTGCCATCTTCCTCTCTGACTGCTGCTGCGACATACAGAGCCACTCGCAGCCTGCCCTGTGCTGAAAGAAACCCTGTCCTTTCACCTGCTCTCTTGTATCGTTCTCGATCAAGGCTTGTTGCTCAGTTGACAATGTCATTTTGATTTGAAAACACTTGTTAAGTAGCTCGTGATGTTAGAAAGGTCACGATATTCAGTATTAAACAGTTCAGTGATGCTGGGACATTTCGACTCTTCAACACAAATTGTTCAGTGTAGGGTGGCACAACACGTAAAATAACAGGTTTGTTTTTGCAGTTGTTTAGATGCTCATACAAGTTATCCATTTCACTGGCAGTTGGAACTTCAATGTTTACCTTGGCCTTGGGTGCACTTTCATATGAACTGGAAGTGGAAGGAAAGTTTAACAAACAAAAGGCCGATCCAGATTGTTCAGCTATGGTTAAAGAGTCGATTTTGCTGTCCAGTTCGTTCTTTAAACGAGCTGCAGACTTGAAATTAATACCTCGAATTCTGGAATATGGAATTTCTTTCAGTCCTGTCGGGAGTAACCATGAAAATTTCATTTGCGTGCAAGCAAGCTTCTCACTTAGGCCTTGCCCACATTTCAACATAAAATAATCTTCCATGTCTTCCATGTTGGCATTTTATTTAGCATATAAAAGCAAAAAAAGAAACTATTCTGAATATGTCAAAAGCATTTTGTTTGTCAATATTTTATGGACACGCACTTACCTTTTTACCAATACAAAACTAATTTACTTCTCAGTGTGTTCATATCTGGGTTAAACGGTCAATTTCGTTTGACATTGAAAAGTCATCCACATTGCATTGACAGACGTTTCATTTGCGAATGACAGTTTTAACCACTCAACTTGAGATAATTTGCTTCTAAAACTTTATTTGATTTGATTATTTCAATAAATAAGCTAAAGCCGACAATTAGCTAATGGAGTTGTTCAATCAAATATCTTGATCTTTCATATATTTTAACCACATTTGCTCGACTGTTCACATTGTTATGTGGTTAGTGCTGTTATCCAGTCCTTAGGTCTAAGATGGAAAGATGTAGCAGCCTCTCTGGTCCATGTATGTGCATTTCAGAATATCCACAATATCCGTACGGGTCACCCCGCTCTGGCCATATATTATATATTGAGCAGCCAGCAACGTTCACCTCCTTCATAAATCTCACTTCCACTTCGTCGTTGTCTTGGTTGGTGACTATGCCACTGGACATCTTGACTCCATGTCCATGAGAAGTGGTAAATTTCATATTTACCACTTGTTATGCCTGCTAACCTCGCTGTCCACTCACTCAAAGCATCTGTCTTACCCTGCTTCTCATCCATTCTTCCTGCTGTGCTTGGTGTACTGTGGACATTTGCAGTTATCGTCTCAACACTAGGCTGACCATGCCTTTCCACTTAAGTTTTACATCTTGAGTTCAAGTTGAGAAAGTGGAGAGCCTTGAGAGTTTGTTTAAGTCAGTCATCTTCTCTTGTTGTCTATGGTTGATCCATAAGCACTGAATGCCCTTTCTACATCATAGGAACCTATTGTTCCAGTGCAAAGCTTGGTGCAAGTTTGTAAAGGCTGGCAGCTCATTTTCATGCGACTACCAAAACCTCTTCAAGTCCAAGTTGCCATTAACACTTCTTGATACTGTTCCTGGCCAGTAATCATCACATGTTTGATCCATTCTTCCTCTGAGACTGTTTCACGGATTCCAGGGATGTTGTTGTAGGAGCTGTAAAGTTTAGATGATGACATGATCTTACCTGAATCGAGCATCCTTACCTCCATCAGAAATTCAGGTGCTGGTTGCACTCCATCGCTGACATTTCCTAAAATTAACATCAGCTTTTGTAAAAGCAGTCTCGCAAAACTTCGTCACATACTCTTGATTAACTTTGTCTAAGAACAGAAAAGAATCGCCAAGGTCGTCAAACTTAATAGTTGTGTGCTGCAAAGTTGATTAGAATCATCAATAATTTTATCTTCTGTGCTGTTCTCTATCGGTTTTACCAGTTTCTGTTCATATTCTTCCAGTTGGCTTTCATTCTCGTGTCCGTATCAAAGAAAAGATCGATAACAATGGTCAATACTACAATTTCAAGTCAAGAACCAAATACACGAAAATAGGAAAAGATATTATATGTTTATTGTAGAAATCATCGTCGTCTGATTGCCTACCAAAAACTTTGCGAACAACAGCTTGAAAGATTTTTGCCTTATTGTTGTCACCTCTCATCGTAATCACCACTTGTTTTCCTTCCAAGATCTCTTCTTCAGGTGAAGTAATATCCTTCTTGGACACAACACTTACTGTTCCATTCTCACCAACCCACTGCGTCATGGTATACTTCATAACTCCCAAAAATGATTCTCTAAGAAGAAGTAGTCAAAATGCTCTGCGTTGCTTTAAGACCTAGCTAGAAACTCAGACCGTTCCACTTGTGACTTGAAGCAATGCTAACAAAAATTCATAAATGCGCAGCCACAGTTTTTCGTCAGAATATTGTGTCAGCATCTGCGACACACGTGGTTTGATGATAGTTGCACGTGCGCGTATGTGATTGCGTGGTGGCCAAGTGATTGCATGGAGTTGTGAAGTTGAGGCAGAACGAAAACATGTTCACTTTGTGCTTTGAGTTTTCCTGACAGTTTGGATTCCATTATGCCGGATCCTGATGGGGAATCAGATGTGGATAAGACTAGCTTTTATGAACTAGTCAATGAAAATGGAAAAAACGTTTTCAAATGTTTGATTTGCTCAAGACATCTATCGCAGAAACAAAGACTAGAAGGTCACCTTGAGTCAATACACGGAAAAGGTATTTAGTTTTTTTACTATTGTTGTTTCTTACTTCCTAGATCATGATGTAGCAGTTCAGAAAATAATATTCTTTGCTCAGATGACCAGTTTCTAGAAAGTAGCATGTCAATTGACATTTCTTAACTATGTACAGATGTTATATTTATATCAGTGCACGTGTTTAGTACAGAGTCCAACCATGTACTCCAACTTCTATTGTTTTGATTGGGAGGCATAGAGACAGATTCATGTTCTGTAGAGGCACTACACTGGAAGTTCAGGAATTTGCTCTTTCTGCCACTTGGAATAAAGAAAATGTATCTGAAACATTTTACACTCTGAATTAATTACGACTTAATTTCTTTCCTGCTACATCAGCTTTAAATTTATCGTGAAGTGACCAACCGCCAACCAAAATATAGAAAGTACACCACCCATTATTTACACTGTTGACTGTATATTTCACTAATAAAGTACTTGAGTTCAAACTTAAAATATACGGTAAATTATACGATTGCTTACCTCAGACAAATGAACTTGATTAATCTCAATCTGCTTTTGAGCACCAACACGTGCACATCTCTGAAGATTCTTGTTTCGCTTCTTCGGGTTTGTTGTTGACATTGTTAAACAGTGATTTGTCTCAGCATGATTTGTTTTTCAAGTCAGTAATGTCAGTCTGTATCAAGTAATTTCAGTTTCATAGGATTTCATGGGAATTTGGGAGGATGTACATTCGGAAGATAAAACTGAAAGCAGAGGACCTTCCAAAAAAAGCCTCCGATTCTGACAAAAATTTTGGTGTTGTCCCTGCTCGTCAATTGTCACTGTAGCAGTATTAAACGGCGTATGTGCATTCTGTATGCAGTGAGGGGTACTGCACCTTCTTCATTGCTGCCAAGTGAAGATATCTGTCGAGTGTAGGTACCCACGGGAACGAACTGATGAAGGGGATTCTGATGGAGTGTACTTTCATCGTCAGCAGCATTTCTGGGACAGCGGTAAAAGATCGCCTATGCCAGATGGAACTGCGGCAATGGGACGAGCGTTTATGATTGCTAACACCACCCCCATGAGTGTAGGAAGGAGCTTGTGGGTCATCTGCAAGGGACTTTACTCGAGTAACATAGCATCTGGGATAGGCATATCGTCCCAATCTGTCACTCTCCAGCTCCCCCGAAGTGCTGATGCGTGCGGTGGGTTGAATTTCCACTCATACTCTTGATCTCTTAGATACTGTTCCTGTTTATCTTGCTGGAAGTCAGCGATGGCTTGCTGGAGCTCTGAGTGGGCTCTGATAAAGTTTGTGCCCCTTTCGCAGCAGATATTCTTATATAATTAACCTTTGAATTCTCAAATTCATCAACATGCTTTTTTACTAGCTTGGGAATTTTTTATAAACTAATTTTGGTGACTTCAAAACAAGGCTATGAAGATTAGATAGTGGAGCAGAGGCTAAGAATAACAAAATCCTTTCACATGCTAGTAGCATGATGTCATCTGTAGCCCCATGGATCCCCATAGCATTCATCTTTGTTTCCATCATCCTCCTGCTTCAGCTCTTTGGGCGGACCTTGATCTTCCCATCCTCAGCTACTGATGTGAGGGAAATGCGTCTCCTTTGTTTTAGGTTATGTGATCTCAAGGGGGGTACCTCCACTTTTAGCTTTGTTCTAAATTAATAATGTAATTTGTGGACAGCTTGTCCAATAAAGCAGTTTTAAATTAAATCACATTTTATCTAAAATAAAATTATAAGACAAAACGTGATTTACAAAATGTTAATATAGTATTTTGGAGTACTCGTGCACTGTAGCAGATTTGAATGTATTCAAACTATTGTAATTGTAGTTTATTGTGAGTTTTATTTATTTTATTTTTGTTTTATTTTGTCTGTGTATCTAATGTGTGCACCTTATATCTGTAAATAAAATGTGTAAATAAAAGATATTTTAGAATTTATGATATTTTCACAAAATGTACATTTACCTGCCTTTCACCTGAGTTAGATGAGTTCAACGATTCATCAACATTTTTAACCTGCAATTTGAGTGGAAATGCAGTTTTTAAAACATAACTCTGTCTACATTTATGAAATATAAATTATAAATAAAATGCAGAGTGCTATATATCATTTCTTATTTCTACAATTACTTATTTTGTTGCTTAAGTTATAAGATCTGCAACGCAAAGCACAATCACTTTGGGGAAAATGATGAAATATCTTAGAGAAAACGGAAGTTTGATGTATGCCACATTATCGGAATTAAAAATAACGACATCAGAAGAAATGCAATAGTCATGTACGATTCTGATAACAGACTGGAAACCTGTGGCATTGTTAGTTTAAGTCAGAAAGTCAGTATCCAGCAAATATGCAACAGTGTTTCCATGGGGACTTAGTTCTTCAAAGTCGAGAATTACCGTCAGAACATCAAATTCAAAGCAGCCCTCGTCATCAGTAAATTCACCAATCAGAATCGCAAACTTTTTGCCTTTAAATTTCTTCAGTTCTTCTTTCTCAACAAGATAGACGTCAAAAGATATTCTTTACTCTTGTTATCAGAAACTCGCACTGGTGGATTATCGCTTCTTAGAAGTGGGATGTTTGCTGCAACACATCAGACATGCTCAAATCCACTGGTGACAAATCTGAACTTTCTCCGTCTTTGCATTAGTTGAACATTTGCATGTGGTTTGAAGTGTTGCTTGTATGTCAACCGGAATTGCTTCAAATCATGCTTTGACTTTAAATGGTCATCGGCAGGTTGGCACAGAAACAAATTTTATGCAGCCAACATCTCACCCTGATGATCAGTGTTATCAATCATCGTCTTCTTTAAGTTTGTGTCACTGTCATCGTCGCTGTCCAATTTACGTTTGTTCTTTGTTCTCGGGTTTTTAAAGTTTCTGGTAAGATTCTTCAAAATTGGCCTGAGATATATGAGCTGAAAACTAGCATCTGAAAATCAAGAATCTTTTTTTAATATTAGCCACCACATGTACGCATATACAAGTATAGTGTATAAGGCTTCGTTTGCCAGTCAGAGATCTTCTTAATCATTGCCCTGTATATGTAGCTCTATCAAAGGAGAAAACACAAGACAACTAATATTAGGTGTTAACATTATACGTTGTTTTGGAAAAGCATTCTTGACTAGCTCTTCAAACTTATTAATAGATTACAAAAGGGCTGCAACATATATAAGCTTATAAATTTACATTGTATAAATTGTAATAATTCAATCACATACCTGAGGCTTGTGTGGCTTTTCTTCAAAGCGTAACTGTGGGTTCAATTTCATTTGTGCTATTTGAGGATTAACTGATCGTAAACCAGGGAATCTCTGTACAGCTTTGAATGCTAACCACTGAAGTGTTTTCTTGGAAGGGTGATCATCTTGGACAAACACATTTTCTGCTGTTTGTTTGCGGATGTGCTGTCCTGTTTTGTCATTAACTGAACCTGACTCTATATTTGTTTTTAACTAGTTGTGGACTAGCTTTCCAAACTGTAATGGCCATAATAGCCTCTTGGAAGGTCTTGTGGCTTGCAATTGATACAGTTCACTTGGCTTGAGGGAGGACTAGTTGCACTGTTACTTGATGTAGGATTCAAATGAAACCATCTAAATTAGTTCCTCCCATAATTCTTGCTACTTCGGAACTTCCAAATTCTGACTGTGACAGCGACAGTGTACTTACTGTTAGTCAACTTCCACTATTTTCAGTACTATTTAGTCAGGCCGGGAAGCACCAAGTTAAGGTTTCGGCTCCATTCTTTTTACTCATGCCGGTAGGCAACATGTTGGGGTTTTGGGTCCATTCTATTTTTTTTATCGTGTGGCGATTGTCCAGATAAGCTAATTCTACACCATTCTAGAAACATGTTATTGAGTTGTTTTGATTTTCGAGCCATCATTGCCAGTGTTGATATTTGTAATTTATATATAAATTTTAAAATTGAAATGTTGCGTATGTGTTTTAATATATAGAAACTTTAAAAATGCTGATGTTGTGAACTGTACTCTTTCGTTGTAGTAAAAAGGATTTCTTTAACAATAGTGTTAAACACATAGCAAAGGCCTCATTTATCTTTTCTCACATTCACATATTTATATATGTGGTTGTTGATTGCCCGTTGGCAATCTTTCCAACTTCTCCAGCCTTGCTCTCCTTCCCTCCAAAACGTTTTATAGAGGTTTTACAATGCTCCTTTTACAATGCGTCCTGCCTGAAACTTCCACAGATAATCTGCACCTATCAAAACGTCTATTTCTAAACGCTCTTTACTCTTACAGACATCTGACAACTATAACCTCTCTAAGTGAGGATAATCCATCTTCACTTCTAGCTTTTCATTCGGTATGTTAGAAATATCTGGCACAAAAAAGCTTCTACCTGCAGTGACTTGCCTCCTTTCACTGGCATAAGGTCCAGCTGTACAACTTCTCAGAGCTGTGACTGTTTGGCTTTGCAACCAAAGGTATTGACTGCGAGCTACTCCTTCCTAACAGGCCTCAACCCCATGGACGGGACAGCCTTTACTGTTACGAAAGACTTGTGACTCGCTGAGCCAAGCAAAATTCTAAATCTCTCACTTCCTGACCCATTTAACATAGCCTAGGCGGTCTGTAATGCTACTCTCCCCCTGTACCAATGTGTACATTATTTACTACTCGGGTAGTGCTCTCTGTGGTATCTATATTCTCCCCCTGTGAAGTTTCTAAAACTTCACACAAAGCTGTATGATGTTTACGATTGCAACGCTTACAAACTACGTGGATTTTACAATCCTTAACTCTCTGGCCTTTGAGTAGGCAATTGAAACATCCACCAAACTTACTTACTAGCCCTTTTCTTTGTTTAGCATCAAGTACTTTGGTACAGTTCTCATGTAGGTGGGTACTCATGCAAAATGCACAGTTCTTTTCTTTGCTAACCAGCAAGGCACTCGTGCTACTCTGGTCAAAGGTTCTCTGTGTTTTCGGTTGCTGTGTTTGGGACATCTGGCATTCTTCACGCAATTCGATTTCCTTTTGCAGGGCAGTTGGGTCTTTCATAATCCACTGGAGGTGGTCTTGACCTCATGTGATGGTCAGCTGTGCGGTTTCTGCCAACTTGTCAAAAATGGAGGGAACGTTGATACTCACATCTGACAACTTGTCCACCTCCAGTGCTCCTAATGCTTGGTGGTGCATCTCCACACTGGCGTAAAGGGTCCTAAGCCTTGTTGTGTCTTTGTCATTGTACACTGGAAGTCAGGGCAAACCCATGATAGCTGAGCTTGCACGCTCAGTTACCATGCTTCGCAAATACGAAAATTTATCCAAGTCAGACAGCGTGTCGTTCTTATGGATGGAACTTTCAAAGGAGTCCCAGAATTCTTGCCATTCATAAACTTTCCCCAAGAGCTTCTTGGGAGGGAGCTTGGTCAGTTTCACTTTCACGGACTGTTGTGCTGGCCCAAGGAAGGAATCGTTGTTTACATGGACTGGACTGTGAATTAAAGGACTCTGGGCTGTCGGCACTGGTGAGGCTGGCGGCTTCACCAACTGTTCCAGTTCACTCAGTCTGGCTTTTTACTTTTGCCCTCATTTCCCCACTTTCTTTGATCTCTTTGATGAACAATTCGTCCTCCACTTCTTTTCCTGCAGTAGGTTCAGAATGTCTTGGTCAAGCTCGATCAGGTTTTCCAAGTGCTCAGTGAAGGATGCACTAATTTCTAGTGCTCTTTTCTTGGCTTCTGGGGTGCCATCTTTAACGCATTTCTCAGCTTCTGGCAGCAGCTTGTTGACGTACAATTGATGTCCCCATTGGACTTGCATTTTCTTCTGCAGATTATCGGCCATGTCATCGCTGGTTTGAATCAAAGATGGTTCGAAAGGACCATGTGTCAGAACATTGGTTCACACTCTTGAAATTTCTGCTAAGTCTGATCCACAGCGATCAGACACAAGGACTGTATCTTTCACGTTCTTTATTGCGAGTATAATTTTTCTTGTCAATCCGGACAATCATACCTAAGTTACAATTCTGTGAGTATTTATGCTTTCTAAATCAAGGCGTTTACTTACAAATATGCGGAATACAATACAAGATTACAATAGTTTCTTAGTTCAACTAACAACGTACATTGTGTGGGCTTTTCCTATACGTAAAGCCAAGCCTTACAGTCGCCCAAGCCTGCCTTTACGCCTACAACACTAGAGTTTGCAACTTCCCATCACGACTCTGTACGTTTAGTGACACTGGTAGTAGTTATTCTTGTCATGCAGTGTGATACATTTACAAATCATTGGTACGCACCAGTCGTCACTTAAAGTTAATCCCCAATTGCATACAGCTATATTTATTCATGCACGTCTTTCCGGTCTGTTTACAGATTCTTTTATCACGATTACATAATTATTCTAGCCTTAATAAAGCATAATCCCAATCTTCTCTTCTCCTGCTCTTGTGCTTGCTCCTGCTGCTGCTCTTGCTCCTGCTACTGCTCTTGCACCTGCTCCTGCTCTTCTCCTGCTCCTGCTACTGCCCTTGCACCTGCTCCTGCTCTTCTCCTGCTCTTGCTCCTGCTCCTGTTCTGCTCCTGAACCTGCTCTTGCTCCTGCTGTTGCTCTTGCTGTTGCTCCTGCTGTTGCTCCTGCTCCTACCCTTACTCTTGCTCCTGCTCTTGCTCCTGCTCTTGCTCCTGCTCTTGCTCATGCTCCTGACCTTGCTCCTGAACCTGCTCTTGCTCCTGCTCTTGCTTCTGCTCCTGCTCTTGCTCCTGCTCCTGCTTTTCCTCCTGCTCTCCTTTCCTGTCAGCGGAAACCCGTTTCACTGTACTCATCAAACTTATGACGTCACACAAGTGTTCGCTTCTGATTGGTCCAAATATTTGACAGTTTTTGGGTCTACTTGAGCGCATAGTACTACTACCTTTCATTATTTTAGCTTCCCCTTATACTTCGCCTTTCAATACCTCAACTTCCGCCTTTAGACCTTCAAAAGCCATAGTAAAATGAAGTGAAAAGGATTCCCATTCTTGCTGGGGAGGGTACTGAATGGATGAAGAGTTCAGTAATTCTGTAAACTAGATTCGCCAGAGGCAGACCTTGTAGATGACAAGAAAGGGCCATCCACAGGTGGATTTCCACAGGCTGAAGTTAAGAAGGGCGCAGGTGTGGATGGTGTTGAAGACAGAGTCATGAAACCATTAGTTGATCGTGAAGGCTGTACAGCTTTTGAGGCTATGTTTGGTTTAGGTCTGGATAGGGCTGTTGCTGCGGATCTTCTTGAATTTCTAATTGGCAATGGTGCTGGCAGTCTCGCAGTTTGTGTGAAGGATGTGCTTGAAAAAGGTGTGTGTACGGCTAGTGTTGTAGGAAGTCTTGGAGGTTGTTCATACAAGTTAGTAGTAGGTTGTGAAGCAGAATCCTGGTGTCTTATGTCATCTTCATCGTCATTGCTGAGAATAACTTTCTCGTCATCTTTGCTGGCTGTGCTGCAACAAGTGAGTATCACTTGTACTCGGTTGTTTTGCACTACGTACTGCAGCTGCAAAAGGTGGTTTATTTTGACAGTTATTTGAGGAAAATCTCTTAGAAGTCTGTAAACAATAGTTAGCAATAAGCAGCACAAAATATTGACAGTAGTCAAACTATCACAAACTTAATAAGCGACAAAACAGTAAGCTTACAATTTCAAGTTATATGTACTCAAAATTTCTGGGGTTAATGGCTGTTTAAATTTACCATAACAAAATTGAGTTTGATTTTTAAAGTTCTCTTTTCAGAGATGCTATTAGCTTTCTTTTTATTTCGTACAAGGTATTTAAACAAAGTCATTTGGTGCTGTGTTTTGAAAACTTATTCAACTTGGTTCAATGACCTATAACCTAATATAATTACATGTAACTGTCAACAACATTGGACTAATGCTTGTTAATTAATTTCTTCTTCATAGAAGTGGTATTAAATTACAGTATATCTTAGTGTATTTTTAAACAAATAACTCACCTTGGTCGTTAGCTGCCCCCTGTTTCTTCTTTTTTGTCTTTCTATTTTGGCTATTGCTTTTTTCTTTTTGAGAGTCCCAGCACGGGTCACTTTAATTTAAGCAAGATGGAAAAGATGGCTGCATTACAGTAATTTCTGATCGATAATGATAGTGATTGGGTCTTTTTGAAAAAGTTGTCTTACGTCCGACTCTGTAGAAAAGTAAAGGAGCTTCTAAAAATAGCGCTCTCCCTCACTAAAGTTTGTTATGATAAACTGGGATATGTGATGATTCTGATGATAAACCAGGATAATTTTTTAAATGGCCAGGAATAGGGCTGTTTTTCACTTAGAAAAAGTAAACGGTAAAGAGCAACTGAGAAGAAATCAATTGCACATTGACCATTGTCACTCATTTTAACTGCCGTTCGCCTTACACGCGATACTAAATATGTCTATTATACCTTCACTTGCATCACTTTGCTCTGGCTCAACAATGTCCGTGGACTCCTTGGCTTTTTGTGATGGCTTTCTTTTGCACTTTGCCTTTGACAGATCTGCATGTTGAGTGAAAAGGATTACAGATCAGTGAAGCAGTTTATTTCTCTTTAGTCTTAATTTTATAAAATAGAATTGGATGAGAAAATAATAACTCTCATCTTTAATACATCCAGAAGTGAAATATGGAGTCAAACAACATGCAAAAACACACAAGAGTTTGGAACATTTTAATATATCGTGCAAGTCTCAATTTGAGGCAAGTTCCCAACTACCAACTAAACAACCAGTCTAACTAACGATCAACAGACATAATTTTTCATTTTGCAAAGTCAGCTCATTAGATATTAGTGGATCAGAAACTAATTTTACGTTCTGTGCTGTTCTCTATCGGCTTTATCAGTTGCTGTTCATATTCCTTGGCTTTCGTTTTCAGGTCTGTATCAAAGGAAAGATCAATAACAATGGTCAAATATACAAATTTAAATCGAGAATCAAAAACACGAAAATAGGAAAATATATTATATGTTTATTGTAGAAATCAATGTCGTCTTATTGCTTACCAAAAACTTTGAGAACAACAACTTGAAAGATTTTTGACTTATTGTTGTCACCTCTCATCATAATCACCACTTTGCCTTCCAAGATCTCCTCGTCAGGCGAAGTAATATCCTTTTTGGACACAACACTTACTGCTCCATCCTCACTAACCCATTGCACCACGGTGTACTTCATAACTCCCAAATATTATTCGCATGTGCGACACACGTGATTTGATGATAGTTGCACGTGTGCGTATGTGGTTGCGTGGTGCCCAAGCGATTGTATGGAGTCGTGAAGTCAAGAGGTCAGAATGAGAACATGTTCACTTTGTGCTTTGAGTTTTCGTGACAATTTAGACTCCATTTTGCCTGATCCTGATGGAGAATCCGACGTGAATATGGCTAGCTTTTATGAACAAGTCCATGAAAATGCAAAAAAACGTTTGCAAATGTTTGATTTGCTCGAGACATCTATCACAGAACAAAGATTAGAAGGTCACCTCGAGTCAATACACGGAAAAGGTATTTAGTTTTCTTACTATTGTTCCTTACTTCCTAGATCATGATGTAACAGTTCATCAAATAATATTCTTAGCTCAGATGACCAGTTTCTAGAAAGTAGCATGTCAATTGACATTTCTTAACTATATACAGATGTTGTATTGATATCACTGCACGTGCTCAGCACAGAGTCCAACCATGCACTCCAACTTTAAGTGGTTGGATTGAAAGGCATAGACAGAGATTCATGTTTTGTAGAGACACCACGCTGGAAGTTCAGGAATTTGCTCTTTCTGCTACTTGGAATAAAGAAGTGTATCCGAAACATTTAACATGCTGAAAATAAACTGGGTTAAAATCGGCCATTTGACGCCTGCATATGTTTGGTCAGCGGAATAAACCAACTAGGACATTAGAAGAAAAATGGTGGACAACGGTGATGTTTATACTGTCTTTCAAACTGTGTTAAGCTCTCTCGTAGTTACTTAAGAGTAAAAATTTGGACACCCGAATGGGTAAAAAGTTTTAAAAAAGTCAAGGCTGTGATAAACAATGACAAACAATTTTGCATTACTTCCCTTTACATGCATGAACAAATTATATTTGTTTTTCATGGGTCCTGGAATGAGCATGGGTGGCCCCAGAAAATTTAGTTGAGTTGTTCAGTGTTTTGGTCGCAAAAAGCAATCATGGTGAGCTCCATAGTATGAAAATGTACTTTATAGCCAAAGTACATGTACCACAAAATTAACTTGGTTTGGTAATAGACAATTAAAATCAAGGTACTTGTTGTGCTCCCTCAATAGAGCACTGCCCGATACATGGTGTGGGGGTCTATCTCAAGTTCGCTTGTGCCAACCTCGTGGCTCATCAGGATTCGACAAGCAGTGATAACTGTAAGCAATACATGATTGCCTAAGACTAAATTAGCTGCAAATTACTGAAACAAAAGTTCAGAAAAGGACTAGAAACGTGATATGGCTCCTGGTGCTTAGAGAAAAAACTCCACTAAACATAGACTCCAAGATATTCTTGTAAAACAAAATAAACTCCTGTAGACTCAAGCTAAAATGTTTAAAGATCCGTGTTTTCTCGCTCCGTAACTCTTTAATCTCAACTTATAGTACTTACCCAATCCTTTAACCTAATCCTTTAACCTAAAAAATTCTGAGAATGCAATGTTAACCAATGAAAATCAAACTCTAAAAATAATAATACAATAAATATGAAAGCAGAACAAGCAGTCTTTATGCAGTTAATGAAACGTTAAACAGTCCTTTGGAGTTGTGTTGGTGATTAAACTAATTATTAAAAATACACTCTGCTAAACGTGACACTCCTTGCCCAAGGGTTTCTATAATCCATGCTACAGGATCATCTCGCACATTAAGCTTAGCACTGTCTTCTTTACCCCATCCCTCAGTGTGTGTTTTGTGCACTGTTGTTTTCCTCAAGTGCCCGCCCTCGCTGCACATGAAAGAGATCACCAGTCCTGGCAGCCAGTGATTATGGTGTGTCTCCTATGTCTCAGCAGCACAAGGTCACCAACTGCAAGTTCCCTTCTAAGTTGGGTCCACTTGCCTCTGGTCTGTAGGTTCTGTAGTTATTCTGGTCTCCATCACAGCCAGAATTGGTCCGTGAGATACTGCACCTTCTCCATTGTCGCTGAGTGTAGATGTCAGATGGAATGGCAGCCATGAGACGAGTGTTTACGATTGCTGATACCTCCCCCATGAGTGTAGTAAGGAGCTTGTGGGTCAGCTGTGTGCGACCGTACTTGAGTAAGTAGCATCTGGTATAGTCATATGGTCCTGATCTGTCGCACCCAAGCTCCCCCGAGGTGCGATGCATGCGGTGGGTTGAATAATATATAATATAATAATAATAATGGTCTTTATTTTTCATAAGATAAAAATACATATCCTATGTTACATTTGAAATGATTACTAAACAAAGTATATCATCTAAACTATGGGAAATATATGATAAAAACTATTCTATGCTAAATTATGGTTAAAAATAATTCTATTTACAAAGGAGTTCTTAAAGCGCTCAGTGTTAACTTTAGGGCGCGCACATCTTTTATTTCTGAGATG